>JABUQX010016366.1:42500-47500 GCA_015478945.1 Trachelipus rathkii | reverse complement strand
ATATATATATATATATATATTTTATATAATATATATATAATATATATATATAATTATATATATATATATTAATATATTTTATATATGTGTGTGTGTGTGTGTGTGTGTGTGTAATGTGAATGTGTGTCTATCAAGAAAAACAGCGTGAGAGTGGCAAATTCTCCTAAAAAATCATATTTGATCAGGCAAAGCGTGGTGGCAACTGTGGTAGTGAGTTTTGGAAAGGCTCTTGACACAAATTCATATAAAATCGGCACCACATTTAAAAGCCGCCTTTCCGAAGGCAAAATCGCGAAACCAAATTTCCGGATTGAAATTCTTTGTCGCAGCGTTTAACGATTGATGGCAAACAATTTTCTTTGTCGAAGAAGACCATCAAACCACGCACAGCGCCACACACCACACACAACACACACACAACACCATATATATAATATATATTATATATATATATTATATATATTATATATAATATATATATATATATATATATTATATATATATATATATATATATATATATATATATAATAGTATTATATATATATATATATATTAATTATTATATATATATTATATATATAATATTATATATTATATCGCTCATTTGATTCCTCAAAAAAATTAAAGAAATTATTAGTCCTCTCAAAAAAAAAGTAATAATAAAGATAATTAAATAAGTAAATAAACAATTCAAAACAGGGCTGCGGAGTCGTAAAATAAATTTTTCGACTCCGACTCCGACTCCTTAAAATTTTCAAATTTGGATTTTCGACTCCGATTCCTTTTAATAATTTTCGACTCCGACTCCGACTCCACTTATACAAAAATTTCCGACTCGACTCCACTGCAAACAAAAATTTTTCGACTCGACTCCGATCAGCAATCAAATTCAAAATTTCGATCTTGACTCGCTTAGTGATTACAGAGCTACAATAAAACTTTTTTTTTTTTCAACTTTTTTTTTTTTTTCGATTGCTTTTGAGAATAAAAAATATACCACTTTTCCAATGAAACTAATCTCCAAATGCTATACAGTAAAGTACCGTAAAGACATAAAGATGCAGGCGCAAACATTAAAGCAAATATATTTTCAGTCGGAACAAATGTTAACGTGAATTATAATGCCAAATAATTTTTATTTTATTTTAAACAGCCTTATAAATTAACAGTTTAATACTTTGTTTCAAGTGTACTTAAAAAGTTAAAAATCATATACTTAATTACTTTGTCGATCATATATATATATATATATATATATATATATAATATATATATATATATTATATTATATATATTATATATATATATATATTATATATATATATATTATATATCTATATGATATATTATATATATATAATATATATATATAGTATCATTGGTTAATATTAATAGAGTAGTGAGGCAGGACTCTGTTATGTCTACTTTGGTTATATCACTTTGTATATGGTGGGGTTATGAAAGAATTAGAGTGGGGGTAGGAAATGGGTTAGAATGATGGAGAATGGAGGGAAGTGGAGGGTGCCTACCTATTATATGGGGATGATTTGTTTTGTGTTGGTGGATCTGAAGAGAATTTGAGAGGATTGGTAGAGAGATTTGGCTGGGTGTGTAAATGGAGGGGGTTTGAAGGTAAACGTGAAAGCCTTTGGCTTTGCTCCCTAAGGGAGCAAGACTTGTCCCTGAGCACGTGCTACGCACGCGCAGAGGGCTCGCTTCGCTCGCCCGAGGAAACCAAGCCGAAAAAACTCATGATGACAAAATTGTAGTGAAAACCGTTACGTTTTTCGTGCTGTTTATTTTTAATATGATATAGATAAAAAAGGAAAAGTAAAAAATAATTTATTAATTACAACTTTTCATTAAGAATATAGGAAATCAAAATGTGGCCAGACCGTAATGGCGAATGGTAGTTTTCAAAAATTGATTTGGTGCTCACAGCATTCAACAAATCGATACGAATTTTGAACGTTTTTTTGCATGTTTAAAATTATAGGATATAGATAAGAGTAAGATTATGGTTGTGAGTGAGAACAGTCCTCGGTGTGAAGTTATGTTGGATGGTGAATAGCTGGAACAAGTGTCTGAGTTTAAATATTTAGGATACATGTTGGATGAAAAGGGAACGGATGAGGCAGAGTGTAGTAGGAAAGTTGTGAATGGCAGGAAGGTGGCTGGTGCAATTAAATCGTTGGTGGATGTGAAAGAACTAAGTCTTGAGTGCGCTAAGGGTCTTTCATGAGGTAATGTTGCTACCCTGTGTTTATGTATAGTAGTAAGAAGCTATGGTTCTGGAATAAAGGTATAGATTAAAGTTCAATGTTGTTCAGATGGCAATCTTAGGGGCGTGTTAGGTGTGGAAGAATTGATAAAATGAGGGTGAGTATTAGAGAGTTGTGGGTGTGAAGAAAGTGATAAATGAGAGAATAAATGAAAGTACGTTGAGATGGTTTGGTCATGTGGAAAGGATGAATGATAGTCGGTTCACTCGTTTGCTTAAGCGGATGTATAGTGGTGAGTGTGTTGGGAATCGACCGGCTGGGAGACCGAAGAAAAAAGTGGATTGAGTCGGTAAGGATGTTTGCAGGAGAGAATGTGAGTTTGGCGAGGCGAGAAGAAGGTGCATGATAGGAGAGAATGGCGGGATTTTGTGAGGGGTATGGTTGTGGCCCACCTGGGCCAAGGGATGAACCCTACACTGACGATATGCCATAGTGAGGGTCCGTCGCGATCTAATGAAGCTTAGGGTGGAATTTTCTGACTAGACGAGTTCTCATAATAGGTATGAGGGGGCGGTAAGGGCTGGGACTTTCTTTCAATTTGTGTCATATCTTCTTTATTTTCTTTTCCGATGCATGTCACGTAATCCCCAGTCTTGGGAAAAAAAGAGAAGCTGATATCATATATATATATATATAATATATATAATTATATATATAATATATATATATATATATATATATATATTATATTATTATATATATATATATATATTATAAATATATTTATATATATATATATATATATATATATTATATACTATATTGCAAAATTTGACAAGAAAAATGAAACTTTCCTTTCCTAAAATTATAACGACATTTTTAATTAATAATAATAATAATAATAATAATAATAATATATAATAATAATAATAAAAATAATAATAATATAGAATAATAATAATAATTAATAACTATAATAATCAATATAATATATAATAATAATAATAATAATAATAATAATATAATAATAAGTATAATAATAATATTCAAAAATTTTCGACTCGGACTCCGACTCCGACTCCGACTCCACTTACACAGGAATTTTCGACTCCGACTCCGACTCCACTTGCACAGGAATTTTCGACTCCGACTCCGACTCCACTGCACAGAATTTTCGACTCCGACTCCGACTCCGACTCCTGGAAAATTGCACGACTCCACGACTCCGACTCCACGACTCCGACTCCGACTCCGCAGCCCTGATTCAAAACCTCCAGAGATCTTTATTAAAAAAAAAAACTAAAAAAAAAAACTACTCAAACAACAAGACATTGACTCGACTTTCTTTCGACCAACTTCACCTAAAATTTCGTCAACGGAATCAGTACAACCTTTATGACACGTTGAGCTAGCAATAACAGATGCCAACAAAGAGCCTCAGAAAGGCTCGCAGTAATCTACTAGTAAGGAAAAAAGACTCAACATTAGCAGATATATATTATAACTAAGTGGTGGTTTTCATATTACCACCCAAACCGAATATCTTCAGTAAATTACAAAAACTGGGGAATGTCTTCTCTCATAGGAACTTGTTTTCCTCCTATATTTTATTAACCTGTTCACTTAAACATCTTTAGTCTACACCAATGACGTCAACATCACAACAAGAGGTCGTAGTAAACATACGAACTGAACAGTCAACCATTAAATTGAACGTCTTACTATACAAATATGAAATATTATCGCAACTTGAAAATCACTAACCACACACAACCTATATAAACCTCAAGCAGGCAACCTATGCCTCTAAACTTCTAGAAATGAAGCAAAGATCTCTAAAAGTGGCACAATACATGTCTATCGAAACGCTACCACAGCGTAAGTAGTACAATTCAAAATGTTTTTCTAAAAAAAAAAAAAAAATTTTAGGAAAGTTTAAGAAAAAAATGGTTTTATTATCTCCCATAATTCTATCTCTCTATTTTCGGTTACAGAGAAAGTTTTTGACACACTTTTTACTTTTGAAAACGATGGGAGACTTAAAGACACTTTGGGAAAATAAAATAATAATAATGTAAGCGATAAAAGTTAGTTAAATTATATTCATATTCAGACAATTAAATGAACAGTTTGTCCAATTTTATAGAATTAATATAACGTCGTGCAAAGAATAAAAATGCACACACACACACACACACACACACACACACACACACACATACACTAAATACACACACATACATACACACACACACATATACACAATAAGGCCATATACACACATTATTATACACATAATAATATTATACATATAGTACATACACATTAATACACACATATTATTAATTAATACATATTATACATATTATTAATAGTTAATAATATTATTATTATTAATAATAATACACACACACACACACACACAGCAGCTGTCACTGGCGTCGTTGTTGTTCCTGGACACACACACACACACACACACACACACACACACACACAGAGTTAGTTAGTTTGTTGTTACCGAATCTCTATTCCATGAATTTGGGGGGTTCATTACCTACCCAACTAGGGTCCTTGTTCAGGGGAAATTATGTTACATGTATTTTTTAACCAAGTAGAATATAATGCAAAGATTATCTTGATAGCAAGCTGGGCCTCAAGCCCAAATCCCCATTTGAAAATTCTAGCCACCGCGAAGATGGTTTCAACCAACAAAGGACTCACTATGCCAGCCTCCAAAGTAAGTATAAGAATATTATATTAGAATGTTTGTTGAAGT
>JABUQX010016366.1:32500-37500 GCA_015478945.1 Trachelipus rathkii | reverse complement strand
CGGTACTTTTCCCTGGCCTGAAACCGTGCTGCCATTTTCCAATCTTGTCCTCTACCTCCATCCTCAATCTTTTTCCAAGATCTTTCACATATTTTACCACCCCACCAATAGTACTATTCCCTCATTAATTTCCGGTATATTCTTTTTTATCTCCTTCTTGGGTATGTATCGACAAATTACTGCTTCCCATTCTGTTGGCAGTATTTTTCCTTCTTTTCCCATACTTACGGGCCAGTCTTGTCAACCATTTAGACTCTCTCCCGTTTTGAATAGTTCATTATTCAGTCCATCGTATTCTGCACTTTTCCCATTTTTTAGTATCTTAATTGCTCCTTTCACTTCCTCTATCTCCATCATTCTAATTTCCTCATGTTCTTGTCTTACTCTCAGGGGTATTTCATCCATTTCCTCCTCCCCTTCCTCTACGTTCACTAATTCCTCTAAATACTCGCTCCACCTTTCCGTCACCTCCTCTTTCTCTAGAAGAGGTTCTCCCTCCATATTCAGAACCATATGCATTTCCGGTTCTTTATTTCCTCTCATGCTCTTGGCCATTCCATATAAAAGTTTTCCCGTGCCCCTCGTATCCTCCTTCAGTTCTCTTCCTATTCTTCTCCAAGTAATGTCCATACTTCTTCTTTCATCTTCCTCTGCATGGTTTCTTGCGTTTACATATTCTATTTTGTTCCCCCCCGTTCTCGTCTTCATCCATTTCCTATATTCTGTGTTTTTGAACTTATTGCTTCTTCTTTTTCCTCCCCATACGACTCTTTTCTTTCCTAGTACTTCGCTTGCGAGCCGATCTACTCTTGTTTTAAAGGTCTCCCACCTCTCCTCCTCCACCGTTTCCTGTTTTTCTGTCCCTTCGAATTCTTGTGTGAATTTTTCATTAAACAGCTCCACCACACAATCCACCCTCAGCTTCTAAAAACAGTATCTCTTTTGTTATCTTCCTTGGTTTTCTTCTTTTTTTCCAAATCAGTTTACCCAATACCATTTTATGTTGTGAATCTAGTGAAATCGTGGGTAAGCTTTTCACATCTTCAAACACCCCCTTATCGCTAGCATCATGTCAATCATTGATTTCTACGAGTATCGTTGTTCTTCTGCTCTCCACCCATACCACGTCTATTTCTTGCTTTATTCACGTTTGAAGAAAGTATTCATAGCAGCCACGTTGTTTCAAATCGCAAAATCGATCAGGTACTCTCCATCAACGTTTCTCACCCCTATTCCATGAATCTCTAGTACCATCTCCTCTCCTCTACGGGTTCCAACAGGGGCGTTCATATCCCCCATTGTAATTTTCTTTTCTCCTCTCACCGCGTCGTGCGTCTGTTGGAGAACGTCCCTGAATTCCATTTTTTCCTCAACTGGTCTTCCCTGGTGCAGCGCATATACTTGAATTAAGCTCAATGTTTCTACTTCCGTCTTTAGCGTTATCGCAATTATTCTTTCATTTACTAACAAAGTTTCCATTACACTACTATAGAGTTCCGGTCTCATGATATGGCCGCCCAAAATTTACTCTATTCCTCTTCCTTTGTAGTCATTCATAATCATCATGTAATCTCTTAGACCCACTTCCTCGGTACCTCGCCTTACAAATCCCCAACACATCCTCCAGATTCTTCTTTTCCCCACGTAGGGTTCGGCGATTTTTCGATATCATGTCTATTTATGTAACATCATTTTAAAGGAGTAGCGATATACATATATATATATATATATATATATATATATATATATATATATATAAGCAAAGAGCAGCAGCAGCAGTAGAAATATATATATAAGCAGGTTATTATATGAGCATATATATTATATATATATATATATGCTATATATGGCATATATATATATGTGTGTGTGTGTGTGTGCGTGCGCGCGCGCGCCAGCACGATATTTACCAGCTTCACAAGGATTTTCTCCTTTTGCTTCCACTTATATATTCATGTTTTAAATAAAACTTAATTCATTAATGTATATACTTATGTTTATTTGTAGTTCGACAATAAACATAAAAATATTCAAAATGACAATAATGATCGTGCCATCAAACCATTGCACACGCGCACACACACACACACACACACACACACACACACACACACACACACACACACACACACACACACACACACACACACACACACACACACACACACACACACACACACACATTACACACACGTTCGGCCCTTAAGTGAGGCATTCACGATGTTGAGATGTAAAAAGCGGTTATGTAAATTTTCGCAAATGACCTATTTTCATCTTGTCGCACTTCCAATTTTTTCGCGCCATATTGGCTCCTGGCAGTAAACGGCGCCACAAATGCGACTCAAAATGACGTCGCGTATTTTTTTCTTACTTAGTCGAGCAGAGTAACTTCTGCTCGTTTCGGAGATTTTCGTTTGGTGTTTCATAATGTTTCGTCCTTCTTTTATTAGTTGCATAATAACTATATTATTTTGATGAAAGATTCTTTTCATTATGAATTACTATTAATATTATTAATAAAATTGATATTCTTAATATAAATTTTATTTTTAATAAAAATTATTTTCATATTAATACTATCACAATCTTAGTTATTCGTTATTATTATTATTATTATTATTATTATTATTATTATATTATTATTATTATTATTATTATTATTATTATTATTATTATTATTATTATTATTATTATTATTATTATTATTATTATTATTATTATTATTATTATTATTATTATTAATATTATTTATTATTATTATTATTAATATTATTTATTATTATTATTTTATTATACTTATTAAATTATTTATTAATTTTTATTATTATTATTATTATTTATTATTTCATTTTTATAAGAAAAAAATTTATTAACTTATTATTATTATTATTATTATTATTATTATTATTATTATTATTATTATTATTATTATTATTATTATTATTATTATTATTATTAATATTATTATTATTAGCTAAATTATTATTATTATTTATTATTAAATTATTATTATTATTTATTCTATTTTTTTATTTAATTTATTTTTTTCTTTCTTTGTTTTATTTTTTATTTATTTCTTTATTTTTTTATTTTTACTTATTATTTTTATTTATTTTTATTTTTTTTATTATTTTTCTTAGTAAAGTAGTATATATAGGTTTCAGAAATAATATTATTAATATTATTATTATTAATAATATTACTATAATAATAATAATAATATTAATAATAATTTTAAAATTTATTTATTATTATTATTATTATTATTATTATTATTATTATTATTATTATTATTATATTATTATTATTATTATTATTATTATTATTATTATTATTATTATTATTATTATTATTATTATTATTATTATTATATTATTATTATTATTATTATTATTATTATTATTATTATTAACTAAATAATAATAATAATATATGTAATTTTTTATTATTATTATTATTATTATTATTATTAGTAGTAGTAGTATTAGTAGTAGTAGTAGTAGTAACTAAATAATAATAATAATAATAATAGTAATAATAATAATAATAATAATAATAAATAATAATAATAATAATAATAATAATAATAATAATAATAATAATAATAATAATAATAATAATAATAATAATAATAAAGCTATTCTAGTTTAATAATAATATCTCAAAATAAATATTTAAAATATATAAGTAAATGTTTTGGTAAAAAATTTTGTTTTTATTGTTTTTCTTGTAATGGCTAAATAGAAAATTATTTGTAAAGTTGCTTTCAGATTCACACAACAGAATTCGCCTGAAGAAGCTGTCTGATGTATAGTTGCCCACAGATGTTGTGATAGTAGAAGTTGCCAAATGATTTGCCGACAGTTGTTGCCAGCACATGTTGAAAGCATAGTTGCTATAGTTGCTAGCGGAAGTTACCATCAGAATTAATTTTCAAGCAGAGTTGCCAACTGAAGTTGGATCTGAAGTTGCCAACATAGCTGCCAACAGAAGTTGTCAGCAGAAACTGCCAGTATAAAATGGATGAAATATCGTTAACTTATAATAATAGATTGAGGGTTTATCCTGGGCTGTGGAACCGGTTATAAGATAATCCTTTACCGATACTGTTTCGAACCGGTTATAAGAATCCTTTACCGATACCGGTTCGAACCGGTTATAAGAATCTTTTACCGATGCTGGTTATAAGATAATCCTTTACCGTTGCCGCTTCAAACCGGTTATAAGATCATCCTTTACCGATACTGGTTCGAACCGGTTATAAGATAATCCTTTACCGATGCCGGTTCGAACCGGTTATAAGATAATCCTTTTCCGAAACCGGTTCAAACACTATTGAAATCCATAGAAATCCGATTCCAATTGTTTATAACGAAAGATTTGACTTCCAAATCCGACAGATTGTGTTGACCTTTTTAAGAAAGCTTTGCAGCTCCATTGAGATTCTTATTTACCAAAAGTAACTGATTCTGCAATTCTAGTTTCCGATCGAGGATTCTGATGCAGATTCCACAGACCTCTATGGTTTTGTTTTCTGACCTCTAGTAGTTATCTGAGGTCAGAGAACAAAACCATGCCGATTCCAGATTTCCATGGTTTTGTTTTCTGACCTCAAGATAACTAAAAACTAACGGATGCGTGTTTTAATTTTCTTTGAAGTTTGCACCTCACGGACGTAGTATTACTATTCTAGGCGAGGAAATACTCTAGGTAATTGATACCTAGGCTCCGGATGAGGAATCGGAACCACGCCCTTTTGCATCGCGATTCAGTAGCACTACCGTTCAGAAAAAGCTTAAGGAAGGTCTTATCTCTCTTCATCGAATGCATGTAGGGTCACCCCATTCAGTTTGTTACACTATATAGAAAACTCGGTAACAGTTCTTTTGTATGTAAGCTTCTGACTCCTCATGCAGTTACGGTAAAAAGCTCGGAAACAACTCTTTTATAAGTAAGGTCATGACCATGCAGGAACAGTAAAAAGGCTCGAAAACAACTCT
>JABUQX010016366.1:17500-27500 GCA_015478945.1 Trachelipus rathkii | reverse complement strand
ATAATAATCATAATAATAATAATAATAATAATAGTAATAATAATAACAATAATGGCACAAAATATTTTAAAAATTATCTATTTTCATAAATATACCAAATAATTAATAATAATAATAAATATGATTAATAATAACAATTAATAATAATAATAATAACAAATTAATAATAATAATAACAAATTAATAATAATAATAACAAATTAATAATAATAATAATAATAATAATAATAATAATAATAATAATAATAATGATAATTTCATGTTTAAAAATAATAATAATAATAATAATAATAATAATAATAATAATAATAATAATAATAATAATAATAATAATAATAATAATAATAATAATAATAATAATTTCTAACATAAAAATAAAACAAAATAAAAAATAATCATTATAACCTATAATAATAATAATAATAATAATAATATAATAATAAATAATAATATTAATAATAATAATAATAATAATAAAAATAATAGGCTAATATTGCAAACGATTAGAATGATTTTTCAATAAAATAATAATAATTGTTGTAATAATAATAATATTAATAATAATAATAATAATAATAATAATAATAATAATAATAATAATAATAATAATAATAATAATAATATTTAATAATTAATAATAAAGAATAATAAGATTAAATTATTATATATATATATATTTTATATATATTTATATATATATATATATATATATATATATATATATATATATATATATATATATATATATATATATATATATAAGATAATAACGCTATATATATATATATATATATATACCGGTATATATATATATGCTAATAACATAAACATAATTATTCAGAAACATTAATACAAAAAATAAAAATATAAGTGAAAATCATCGAGAACAAAAAGATTATTATTATTATTATTATTATTATTATTATTATTATTATAATTATTATTATTATTATTATTATTATTATTATTATTATTATTATTATTATTAACATTGATATATTATTAACATGTGTATGTAGGTATGTGTATATTAATACTATTAATGTATTATTATTATTATTATTATTATTATTATTATTATTATTATTATTATTATTATTATTATTATTATTATTATTATTATTATTATTATTATTATTATTATTATTATTATTATTATTATTATTATTATTATTATTATTATTATATTATTATTATTATTATTATTATTATTAGTAGTAGTAGTAGTAGTAGTAGTAGTAGTAGTAGTAGTAGTAGTAGTAGTAGTAGTAGTAGTAGTAGTTTTAGACTTTGGGCCTAAAATTAGTTATAAGAATATTTTTAAATATAAATAATTAAACCAGTTTTAAATAACTTATCCCAATAACTAAACAGATAAATTAAATATTATTAATTTTAAAAATAAGGAAATAAATAAATATTTAATTGTCATTTAAAATACCTATTATTATTATTATTATTATTATTTATTATTATTATTAATATTATTATTATTATTGTGTGTGTGTGTGTGTGTGTGTGTGTGTCTGCAAACAATGAATGTTATTAAATTATTATTATTATTATTATTATTATTATTATTATTATTATTATTATTATTTATAATAATAATATATATATATATATATATATATATATATATATATATATATATATATACTATATATATATATATATATATATATATATATATATATATATATATATGTTTGGTAACAAATATAAATATATATATAAAGAAACATTAATATGCTACAGTATAATAATAATAATAATAATAATAATAATAATAATAATAATAATAATAATAATAAAAACAATCGATAATATAAGTTGTAATAGTAGTATTATCAGATCAGTATCATTTGTCATTTTTAATTTTCTAGCTATTATATTTATTTATTATCATAGTTAGGCTATGTAACCAATATTAATAGCCTTATTAAATTAGTTATTATTATTATTATTATCTATATAAAATACTGTGTATTCATTATTATTATTATTATTATTATTATTATTATTATTATTATTATTATTATTATTATATTATTATTATTATTATTATTATTATTATTATTTTTATTTTTATTTTTATTTCTATTTTTATTTCTATTTTTATTTTTATTTTTATTTTTATTTTTATTATTTTTATTTTTATTTTTATTTTTATTTTTATTTTTATTATTATTATTATTATTATTATTATTATTATTATTATTATTATTATTATTATTATTATTATTATTATTATTATTATTATTATTATTATTAATATATTATTATTGTGTGTGTGTGTATTTATTATTTGTATTATTATTGTTATTATTTATTATTTATTATTAATATTATTATTATTATTATTATTATTATTATTATTATTATTAGTATTATTATTATTATTATTATTATTATTATTATTATTATTATTATTATTATCATTATTATTATTATTATTATTATTATTATTAACTATTATTATTATTCTTATTATTATTATTATTATTATTATTATTATTATTATTATTATTATTATTATTATTATTATTAAATAATATTATTATTATTATTATTTATATTATTATTAAGGAAGACCATATATGAAAGAAAAAAAAGTAGACTGGACAAGTTCAAACTTCTGAACCTTCTTCTCTTACTTCATGGATTGGAGCCAAAACTACACCTTGGAAAACCATGCAGGTACTTTTTTTTTTTTTTTTTTATAGCTGTCATATAACTCTGCGGCAGAGCCTATTCAAGGAAGAAGTATAAAAACACATTAAAAAATGTAACCATCTGTTTTTAACTTCGACTTAGCACAGATGCGGATAAAAAGTGAGGAAATATACAGCTACAGATGCAGGCCTTAAAGTGAGGGATATTATTAAATTCAGCAGGAAACACAGAAGATGGAAGAGAATTCCAGGAGTACTCGGTGGCTGGAATAGAAGGAAGTACCACAGCGAACAAATCTAGGTTGCTAATGTTTGTGCAAAAGTCTTATTGCGAACACTATTTCTGTGTGCTACAGGTCGTCTGATATCAGTGGTGGTGGTACACAATTTGTGGAGTCTTCAGAAACACTTTGCCGCTGGCTCAGTAGTATCTATAGGAAAGAGACAAAGCTCCCACAATGTCTCTGTCACTTCTAAGATGGAAAGTCAGGTGGTGTAAAAATACAGAATAGTTTGTAATATTTGACTGACTCAGGCTATCTCAGAAGCCGGGTGAAGCCAGAGCTCTACCAGATGAGAAAAGTGTCACCTTTTTGGATGGGGCCTTGGATAGTTTTAGCGTAACTGAAGGAGAAAAATGCTTATGGTTTCAAGCAGGCCCTTCCTAGCAGCCATTGTGATGTGAGGTTTGTCTAGAAATTTTTTGTTTATATTGGGACAAGAATGTTTACATTGTAAGCAGGAGGGCTGGAACCAGCGAAAGATAGGAAGGGATAGGAGTGTTGTTTAGAGAGAGGATTTGTAGAGTTGGATTTTTTTAAAGAACTGAATTTCTGAGTTGGGACAGGTCCCTGGAAATTCCTAGCAAATAGAAGAATATAATAGGAATTGAATAGGGCAAATTCTAAAAGCAAAGAGTGAGCAGATTTGAGGATAGAGGTGGAAGAAGTGGAGGTTCGAGTCATCGACATATGAATGGATAGAGAGAGATAGATGAACAGCTGAGAATGTTAATGAAACGTATGAAGCCCTAGAATGGGAGATTAGTCAAGGAGAAAATCCACTGAGAAACACCACTTTTAATTGCTTAAAAATACGAGTACGTTTGAACAGCATGCTATTGAGTCTATTGTAGAAACAAACTAGACATAAATGTAAGCAAAGAGAGGAGGAGAAGGCCAAAGTAGGAGCTTGGAAAGTAGTGACGCTCGCCATACCAAGGTGAAATACCTTAGAAGTGTCCAAGCGCCACCACATAGGAATGTCCATCATTCAAGGGCAGAAAACCATAAAATGATTTGGACAGGAAGCATATCATCAGTAAGACCTCAAAGCTCCGAAAGATATTTTAGATTGGAAAAGAGGAATAAGAGATTCAGATTTAAGAAATGAGAGATGAAAAAAGTTTCAATGATCTTAGAAAGGAGATACAGTCGTAGTTCGAGGGGATCCCAGGGTAGTTGCTAGCTGGAATAGGATTGGACATATGCATAACAACACTGAGGGCTGTTGCTATGTGTGTGAGGTATAGAGAATATAGTTGGAGAGGGTTAGATTTATTTTAGGAAGCACACTCCACTCAAACCTCGGAAAGTTATGACGGTAATAGTCAGGACTTAGGGTAGTCCTTTCGAGATATCGATGTTTTAGAAAGAATCGATTTTATAATATTCCCATCAAGGAAAGTATTCAAATTTATGCAATTAAAGAATGGGTTGAGAATCATGAGTATCAGAATTTTAGTAAAAACAAAAAAGCCAAATGTGTTCTAGTTTATGCACACATTTACACATAAAAAAAAAATACTAGGTGGTTTGATATATATATACCATATATATATATATATATATATATATATATATATATATATATGTAGCAACCATATATATATACTACTCTACTCTTACATATATAACCTTATATATATATACTCACTATATATATATTTCCGACTGAAATTATAAAATAATTTCAGACTGAAATTATAAAATAAGTTATAATTGGATATAAGTTAAGAAGATTAATTTTAGTTATCTGGGTCTTAGAACAACAAGAGCAAAAGGTTAGGATTAGAGTTACATAGGTAATATTCCTTGGATTCAGAATTGAAAGTAAGTAAGCCACGGATATTTTAGTAAAGTCAGTAGAAAGATTATAACGCCTGAGCAAATCTGCCATTTCACAAACATAATCACAACAAAACAAAGAAAAAAGAAACAAAGACAAAAATAAACAAAAAGATGAAATCAAAGATAAAATTATACCAATCTTGAACCTAAATTTAAAAGTTTTAAATGCTAAAATTAAAGTAAAAAAGTCATAAGAATTTTAACAAAGTATTTATAACCTCTACAAAAAAAAAAAAAAAAAAAAAAAAAAAAAAAAAAAAAAATATAAAAAATATCAAAAAGAAAACTGAACAAATTTAATAAAGTTTCAAAAAGTTTAAAGAAGTTAAAAAGTTTTAACTTCTTTAAACTGTCTTTTTTTTTTCTTTTTTTTTAACACCGTAGATCTACACAGTAAAGAGTAATATAAATAAATAAAACAATTATTAAAACAAAATACAATAATTTAATATAGCACAAACACACACACACACTTTCAATCAACATAGACTACATAATAACAATAAAAGCAAAAATCACCCATTTAAATATAACTAACAGAATATAGTTAGCGCAACCTCCTTTAGAGATAGATAGATATAAGAATAATAATAACAATAATAATAACAATATAATAACAATAACAATAACAATAGCAAATAATAATAATAACAAATAACAATAATAATAATAATAATAATAATAATAACAATAATAATAATAATAATAATAATAATAATAATAATAATAATAATAATAATAATAATAATAATAATAATAATAATAATAATAATAATAATATAATAATATTTAATAATAATAAATATATATATATATATATATTAATATATATATATATATATATATATATATATATATATATATATATATATATATATATATATACCTATACTTTTTATCATTTATATATATATATATATATATATATATATACTTATATATATATATATATATATATATATATATATGGGCGTAGCGTCAGATTGAATTTTATTATATTTAAATTTCTTATTTAGTTTTTTTTTTTTTTTTCAAATTTTAGTCATGAAAGTCGAATGCATTCATTCTTTAGGTGAAAATTTGGAATATTTTTGTACATAAAAGAAACCAAAAAACAAAATCTTTATTTATTTCAATGCTTTAATTTATTTATTTATTTATTTATTTTTTTTTTTTTTTTTTATATACCTAAGTTAGCTTAACGTAACTCTGATTTTTTTCTAACCTTTTTCCACAAGACGATCAACTTCGAGACCCATGAAATTTAAAATATTAATGTAATAATATAATTAAGTAAATAATAGTTAATATTTCTGAGAAACTACGGCTACCCAAATGAGAGGGGCGCGCGATCCATAGATCTGGAACCCCGGACCTAACCTAACATAATAATAATAATAAATAATAATAATAATAATAATAATAATAATAATAAAAATTAATAATAATAATAATAATAATAATAATAATAATAATAATAATAATAATAATAATAATAATAATAATAATAATAATAATAATAATAATAATAATAATAATAAAAAATAATAATAATAATGATAATAATAATAAAAGCAGAATTAAGCAGAATCTTGTTAATAATAACTTTCCTCAATATCTGCTAGATAAAATCATTAGAACTTTTATAAACAAGAAAATTCTCGAAAAGAGAAAAAAACGGAAGATAATAATAAGCATGAAGCTTGACTTTCTTTTTCGAATCCTAGCTTGATAAATGAATTTAGTATGAAAATATCGGGTTAGGAAATAATTCAATATCATCAGGTCAAATCTTGCTAGAAATAAAACTTGGATGTCACAATACGCCATTGAAAGCTTTTTTTCTTCTATGTTTTCTGAAAGAACTAGTGGGACTAAGAAGAATGTGAATCATGTAGTATACCAATTTCACTGAAATAAAGATGGCTGTAATGCCCCTTACATCGGGTATACTACCAAATCTTCGTGTCTCACAACTTAGATACAGGCCTAGTAAGATCTTTGAACACTTGAAAAATGATCACGGAACCCCTAAACCCAATCTCGACATTTCTAATTTCAATATACTACACCGAGCAGGAAATTTTTTTTGAATTGAGGCTTGCTGAGTCCCTCTTAATAAAAAAACACAAGCCATTTATCAACATCAAGTAATAAATGGAAAACTTTTGTGAACATTTTTAGGTTTGGCTAGTTAGAATCTCTTTATTGATATAATTATTGCTTTATAATAAAGTTTTAGATTTAACGATTAGTTATAAAACTTTAATTTGTTACCTCACATTTATATTTTTAAATTTGAATAACATTTATTTTGTTTCATCATTTGTTAAATTAGTCTAGAACTCGTCTCTGATGATACCTGAAGTGGCCAGGCGAAATATTAGATTAAAAGTTCAGAAAGCAGTTGGTTGTTCTTTTCTACTCTAGAATAGTCCTTTAAAAAAAATCAATCGTGTAGCGGTTGATACCTTTAGGAAATTGGAAAAGGCTTGCAAATCTCATAATAATAATAATAATAATACTAATAATAATAATAATAATAATAATAATAATAATAATAATAATAATAATAATAATAATAATAATAATAATAATAATAATAATAATAATAATAATAATAATAATATAAAAATAAAAATAAAAATAAAAATAATTATAATTATAATTATAATTATAATTATAACTTATCATCAAAACTAAAATCTTATTTTCCTTATTTTATTAATTTTCCAAAAAAAATAAATAAAGAAGAATTATTTTCTTTTTAAACAATTAAAATTATTTATCTTGGATGTTTTTATATAAATTTTCGAAATGAAACTCTTCAAAAATAACATTTATAGGAAATATTGAATTTTAAATCTGTATTTATTGAATTATTTAAATTCCTCCAGAAAAGGAAATATCAAACTCGTATTCGGCAGCAAAAAAGATTATTCTACTAAGTTTTATATATATATATATATATATATATATATATATATATATATATATCTTTATATATATATATGTACGATAGATATATAAAACTATATATATATATATATATATATATATATATATATATATATATATATATATATATATATATATATATATATATATAATATATATATATATATATATATATATATATATATATATATATACATATATATATATATTTATATATATATATATATATATATATATATATATATATATATATATATATATATAAATATATATTTATATTTTTTTTTATATATATATATATATATATATATATATATATATATATATATATATATATATATATATATAGGTATATAGGTATATATAATTTTGTAATGTTTTATTTCAATTTCAAAATTAATTTTATTATTATGTATGTATGTATGTATGTATTGTGTGTGTGTGTGTGTGTGTGTGTGTGTGTATTATTATGGAATATAATATATATATATAATAATATTATATATATATATATATATATATGCTATCTTTACTGCATAACCTTCTTTACTATAACTGCTATATGTATATACCATAGCCAACTGTATATTAACCAACCTTAGCAATAGCCTTAGCAGCCTTGCGCTCCTCTTACCTCTTTACATAACCTTAGCTTAACCAACTTCTTCTTCCAACTCATATATATATATATATGCTATGTCCTATATATTAATATGTATATATATATATAGGTAGAAATATGTGCAACCATAAACCGCAATAACTACTATATCTGAATTCATAGCTATATTGTAATAGTTTAATTTAAAGGTATTTGTGTGTATTATTATTATTAATATATTGTGTGTGTGTGTGTGTATTATTATTATTATTATTATTATTGAATATTATTATGTGTGTGTGTGTGTGTGTGTGTGTTATTATTATTATTATTATTATTATAATAAACAAACTAATCGGTAAAAGTAAAGAAAATACCAGAATTATAAAGTAACTAATATTAGATAGTGAAACCCCAAATGACCAAAAGAAATTCGCGGATACGCTCAATACATCTTTAATATTGGAACATACCATCAAGTCAAACAGACATTGCGATTTTTAATACCACAATGCAACTCAATTTTCATTTGAAAATATTACACCATTAGATGTCGAAAATGCGATTGCAGGCTTAAAAAAATGAGAAATGTGATGATATCTCTATAGCGCCCCAAACCTCAAATACAAGCTCGTTGCAGATACCATATCCTCCCTACTGGTACACTTATCCAATGCCTCACTTTTCTCAGGTGTATTTGCAACCACTCTCAAAGTTTCCCGTGTGCTTTCTATTTAAAAAAGTTGACCCTTCCCTCGGGAAATATATGCATTACTCACCCGATTAGCAAAATATTAAAAAAAAATCATATTCAACAATTATCATTTCAATACAAAATACGAATATTTCAATACAAATGAACTATACTTAGCGACTTCCAATTTGGTTTCAAAACAGAGCGGTCAACATCTGACTCATTTAACTGTCTAACTAAATACTATAAAAATTTGGAAAGCAAAAAGGCGTCTGAAATCTTATTAGATTTCACGAAAGCTTTTGGCACAATTGACCATGATATCCTGTTACTCAAATTAAATAAGCTGGCTTCATTGGCATGAATTTACATTGGTTTAAAACCTATTTGAAAGAAAGAAAACTCAATATGTCAAGTTGGGTGATACATTGTCTGATACACAACAAACAAAAACGGGTGTTCCACAAGGTTCTTTACTAGGACCACTATTTTTCTCTATATACACAAATGATCTCATCAACTCCCACAACTCCACACTATCTTTGGCAGGGATATATCTATTTTAATTAATTATAAAAACCCTGAAACTCTCTCTCTCAAAAAGTTGAAAGAACTTCTTACATTTTAATAAGAAACAGAAACCTATAGGTAATATTTATAAAATCAAAATAAATGACACTGAATTAACTCGGATAAATAATACAAAAATACTTGGAGGGGAAAATGACGAAAAATTAACCTTTAAAGAAAAACACATAAATTTATTAGTAAATTAACTAACAAAATAAATGTATGTACTGGTAAAATAAAATATATCCCATTATATACACTGTAAATTTTTCACTGTGAAATTTACGGTAATTATTGACCGGCATCTCGCGCTGCCAACCAATTACCGTAAAAAAGTACGGTTACCTTATCTAATAAAATACGGTCGCCGTTA
>JABUQX010016366.1:0-7500 GCA_015478945.1 Trachelipus rathkii | reverse complement strand
AATTATGAAAAAAAAAACACCTCTAGGGGCAGATTCGTAACAGCAATAACATTTTCGGACATTTGAAAATGAATTCTTTCTCTTATAATTGAAACAATTTTTCTCACACTTATTTTTATGACAGTTTTTTTTTGTTTAGTATTAACCCTTTTAATTGTAAATTGGGCTAATAATTCGTATATTCATTTTCATTAACTAAAAACTGCATTTTCGAGACTTAAACAGAAACGAACCATCTTATATATCAAACTAACCTACCCGTAAATACTTAAAGAACTATAACTCAGTAGTTCACATAAGCTCAAGGTAGAAATTTCCGATAGCATCGTAAAGCAGAGCAACCTACAAATAGTTTTAACTATATTTCTATGGTCGAATTACTACTCAAAACACTATTTTCCTATAATTTTTACATTACTTTTTAAATTTACTTTAATTTCATAATAAATAAAATTAAAAATTTACTTGTTAGATAAAAAGGTCAAAGCATACTTTCTCATATATATATTATATATATATTATATTATAATATATATATATAATATATATATATTATTATAAACAATTTTGGTTCTGCCAGAATATCAATTTTCTACTTATATATATATATATATATATATATATATATATATATAATATATATATATATTATAATATATTATATATATATATATATAATTAAATTATTATATATACTATATAATATATATATATATTAATATATAATAATATATATATATAGTATATACTATATAATATATATATATACAGTGGGCGGGGCCTCTGAACTAAAATTGTGAGGGCTGTTAGGCTATATATATTATATATATATATATATATATATATATAATATATATATATATAAAGATATATAATATATTATTATATATATATAATATATATCATATATATATTAAAAAATCTAATAATAATAATTTTATATTTATGTGTAAGTGTTATGATATTAAAATTACAACTTTTTTTTTTTTTAATATCGATTGCATGCATTCGAACACATTTCTCACTGCAATTTAAAAAGTACTTGATAACTCTCTTAGACTGGAAATATTATAAATCAATTATCTTTTTCTAAAATATCAATATTGATACATTACCCTCAAACGGACTATTACCTAATTTTTTATATTTGTGTAAATGTGTGCATAAATTATAGGACTTTATTTTTTTTTTAATATCGTTGCAAATGCATTCGAAATACACATTCGGTAAATGCAAAAAGCCTAAATAAAAATGTATGTAAAGTGTCAAAATTTTAGAACACAAATACGAAAAAACTCATTGCTGCTTATTCTAGGATTTGGTCTCTCTCTCTTCTCTCTCTCTCTCTCTCTCTCTCTCTCTGCTACTAATAAATATATATATATATATATTAATATATTATATATAATATATTATATATATAATATATATTATAATTATATTATCATACATTATATATAATATATATATATATATATATATATATATATATATACATTTAATCATACGCACGAGTAATTATTTTTGCATATATTTTTACTATGTATTCTCGCCTACAAAAATAAAAATTAAAACACAAGCTCTCCCCCCGTAAATTGCGAAAAAAACTGACTTTAGTGTCTCTGACTCTCCATATACAAGTAAAAGAAGGACATTACATGGACAAATCTAGCAACTCTGTAAAATTTGAACCTTAATTTATATGAGAAAACACTTCCAAGTTGCTATGAAATAATAGAAGCCAAACTGGCAACATTATAAAAAGTACTATAGGAATTTTGAATTCTTTATTTTCGAATGTTGCTATATTTGTCTTATTTTTTAAGAAATTATAAAAGTTGGCTTTTTTAGGGCCGCAAAAGGTAGAGCCCAAAGTTTATTTTATTGCAATATATTGAACATAAAATATCGCGTACGCACAATTTTGCAGTCTGGAAAAGATTCCCTTTGTTTATTTTCTTAATTGCATTACTAATTTTTATGTACTAAATTGTTTAAAAAAAAAATTCAGATCACTTTACTTTGACAAAAAATTTCAGTATTTCTATCAACATCCTATGCCTTGATCATTTTTAATTTTTTGAGGGGCAGCGTCCCCCATTACCCCCTAAATGCGCCACTGTATATATATATAATATTATATATATTATATATATATATAATCATATATATATATATATATATATACTATTTATATAAATAATATATATATAATATTTAATTTATTATATATATACTATAATATTATATATACTATATTATTATATATATATATAAATCAATTTTTGGTCTTGGCCCAGAAATCCCAAACTTATAATATATATTTATATATATATTAATATATATATATATATATATTATATATTATATAATATTAATTATATATATACTATATCATAATATATATATATATATAGATATATATATATCCATTTGATAGTAGCATCAGGGGTTAATTTAATATTTATATTTCAAGCAGGGAAAGACAAACTACGTCACTCATACCCTACAAAAGCCCGTGTACTAGGTATATATATATATATATATCATATATACATATATATATATATATATATTATATATTATATATATATATATAATAATAATATACTAATATATATATATATATATATATATATAACGTGTCTGAAAGTAGATCGGAAGTTAAAGAAGAGAACCTCAGCCCCCATTTCCTGGGAGGGGAAAGAACCCATTGCAGATTCTTTTCTTCATCCCTTTTTTGAGGGGTATAACTCCTAGTAACGTTTTGCCCTTTGTCACTGTTATGTTGGACATAATAATTGTTAGCAGTAGGAACCCTTTTGTTTCTGAAATGGAAGGTCGAAAGGTTTTAATCATTGTAACCTCCCAAAAGGGGGCTGAGCAGGAGCAAGTCTCTTGATTCATCAAATTATGGCAACATCAAATAGTTTTTCTAACCCACTTTGTTAGGCCTTTTACCTATATAGTATTTCCTATGGCTCAGTGGATATTGCACGGTTATAATCTAAAAACTATGTGTCGTAACGTTGAAATGAATAATTTTCGACTGTGAGAACACGAGTGAAATTATATGATATATATATATATATAATACCTATATATAAATAATATATATATATGATAGTTATATATTATATATATTATATATATAATATATATATTAATTATATATATACTATAAATATATATATAATTATATATATAATAATAATTATAATATTATATATATAATAATATATATTATATTAAATTATATTATATATAATTAATATATATAATATATATATATATATATTATATATATATATATATATTTTTAACCCCTTTCCACCTCTGGGTTTCCTCTTACAATCGATCAATACTTACCTCTGTATTCTGTTTCTATTTTTTTAACCTTTCTTCTGACAGGTGAAAAACTCCTCCATTTCAGCGAGGATAGTACGTTTTGTAGACGTTTTCGGGTGTTGCAAACGATTGAATTGGCCGTTTTAAGAAAATTCTTTTGATTTTTCCCTGAGAAGATTTACTATTTTGAGCTATGATAGGGGTTTTACATCAGGGTGCGCAGAACGTATACCCAAGGTGATTTCCTCCGGCCTGAAGGCGTAAATTCCGTTTTTATTTCTTTTCAACTAAATCTCATAAATATTGGTTTAACTTTGCTTGTCCTCTTGTTCTTCGTCGCAGGGACTATGCCTTCAGAATTTTATTGCCATCCTAAACTCCAGATACTCGAAGTTTATTCTTACTTTATATGTGGAATCAACATATTCTATCATTGCCATACTAAAAACTTTTTTTTTATGCCAGAAAAAGATCAATGTTTCGTACTTCCGTTCTAAACTATCTTTCTGGAACTTTGATTGGAAAAAAAATGTTATCTATAACTTTGCCTCTTCATGATTCCCTCTTCTCGTTTCTTCCGATGCCATTAGTACTGCCTTATCTTCTACTAAAGCTGAACTTTTTGCTTGATCATTTGCTTCTAATTATCTCCACTTTTTATGCTTCCTTCTCTTATACATATACCTCCCTAACTCGTTTACTCCAAGCATTGTGATTTCTTGTTTAATACATGATTTTGTGTATATATATCTACCCGGGTTAGGTAGCGAGCGAGTTCCGACCGACCGACCGGCTGGCCGACTGACCGACCGTCTGTCTGTGTTATTATTATTAATTATTATTTATTATTATTAATTATTAATTATTATTTATTATTATTATTATTATTATTATTATTATTTATTATTATTATTATTATTATTTATTTTATATTATTATTATTATTATTATTATTATTATTATTATTATTATTATTATTATTATTATTATTATTATTATTATTATTATTATTATTATTATTATTATTATTATTATTATTATTATTATTATTATTAATATATTATTATTATTATATTATTATTAATTATTATTATTATATTATTATTATTATTATTATTATTATTATTATTATTATTATTATTATTATTATTATTATTATTATTATTATTATTATTATTATTATTATTATTATTATATATATATTATTATTATTATTATTATTATTATTATATTATTATTATTATTATTATTATTATTATTATTTATTTCTGCTCTATTTAAGTTTAACACAAAGAAGATGTTTGGTCTGGACGGAATTTTTCCTGCTGTTCTCGAAACTTGCCGCCTCCTCTTTCCGGAGTTGTTCTAGGTATCTTCCGGATGCCATTCGATATGGTCGCCTCCCACCAACTGATTATTATCCTGCTCTCCGACGAGGCTTCCGGTCTTACTGGCAGGAATGCTGGACGATTGATCAGCTTGGGGGGAAACTTAAAAACATAAAGCCATACATTATTAAGTGGTCTTCCTCTCACCGACGAAAGCGCTTGGGCGAGGTGATACTATCATGCTTCCGCATTGGCCACACCAACATCACTCACAGCCAGTTTATGTCACGGGTTCCCTCCCATTTGCAAATTCTGCCGTCGACATGTCCCACAATCTGTTCACCATATCTTCATTGATTGACCCCAACTGGACCTCATTCGCCATCGTCATTTTCCTACTCTATTGTCCATAACACCTAAAAGATTATCCTAAATCTTGTCTGAATCCTCCCACTTTAATAGTAACTCTATCTTCTCATATCTCCAAGAACTAAATATTCTTAACATATAATTTTTATGTAACATTAAGACTATATATAATGTAAGGACATCTTTTTATTTGTTTTTATTTATTTTTTGACTGAATATTTATTTCACCATCTAAATTTTCTTTTTCGACATTTAAAATAAGTATGAGCCAGGACCCACCCATGGAGTTGATTATTCACCCTGGGACCCTCGCTTTATTTGCCGAGTGCTCTAACACCTATCTACCGGGCGCTTTTATATAATAAATATAATACAAAAAAATACATACATATATACAAATACATAGATATATACATATACGCATACATACACATGCACCAAATATATACAAATATACAGATCACTACCATTATTGACATTTATTAATATCACTAACATTAACGTTGATATCATTAACATTACTATCATCGCTAGCACTATTATCAATAATATATTATAACTAAATAATTATTAACACTATCATCTTTAACCCTATTATTACCAATAATTAAAACACCCAACACCTGTGTACATGTAAGGAAAACAAAATAAAAATGTAGCCCTTCATGGGAAAAAAACTAAACACCTGAGAGGGGTGCCCAGTCCCCAGATGTTTGAAATAGCCCCTTTTCAAGAGTAGAGTCCTGAATATGTTCATTCGAAGTCCAACCTTTATTGCGTTGATTTGAAGATCTATGTACTATATAATGTCCAAATTTTGAAATATTGCCAAAAAAAGATATTTTTGCGTAAACAATTTGTTTCATATGTTTTAATGCTACACACCTCAGTTGAGATTCGTAAATTTAATAATGATTTTTAACATTTTATCAATTTAAAATCGAAATATTTAAATCCAAATTAATTTTTTTTTAAATTTCTGATTCTTTCGTAGCTTCAATATGCACTTGTCTATTATACAAATTCCTCAAAAGCAAATCTTTTCTTCTCTCTCAGGACCAGATGGTAAAAACGTTCTCCAGATTTATTTCTCTTCTCTTTCCTTTGCCTTCTACTTGACCGAACCACATCCAGATGCTATATATATTATATATACATATAGGAGAGGAGGAGAGGAGAGAGGAGAGAGAAAGAGGAGAAAGAGAGAGAGAGAGAGAGAGAGAGAGAGGAAAGAAAGAAGGGGGAAGGATAATATAAAGGAGAGGAAGGATGGAATAATGGAATGGAAAGAGAGAGAGAGAGAGAACATATATATGAGCATATATATATATATATATATATATATATATATATATATATATATATATATATATATATATATATATATTTATGTATCCGAGTGGTGGTTCAATCCTTATTAGGGTCTTGTGGGGATTTGGTAACAAAAAATCAAAGTGGTTTATGCATTTAAAAAAAAAAGCTTTTTATACTAGTACATGAGCATACATATATATATGAGAAAGAGAGGAGAGAGAGAGGAGAGAGAGAGAGAGAGAGAGAGAGAGAGAGAGAGAGAGAGAGAGAAAGAGAGGAAGAGTGGATGGATGATGAAGCGAGATAAGGGCGGGAGGAAGCGGTAATGGAAAAAAATTTTTTTTTGTAAACCACTTTTGGGCAATTAATTTTCTTTTAACCTATTCCAACAATGTTATATTTTAGAACTTATATTTTACATGAACAAGTTCAGGTAAGATTATTTTTTTATTTTCTTACGTTACATTTGGATACGTTACAACGTTTCCTTATGTTACGTTAGGTTAGGTTAAGTTAAGTTAGGTTAGGTTTAGTTATGTTAGGTTAGGGCAATATACAATTTTTTCATATTTTTACGTACCTTTGACCACGTTCTTTCTATTGTGTTAATATGAGCTTCAGTTTGTGGGTTAACAAAATTTATTGAATGGTTTACAGTTAAATGCTGTAGATCTCGATCATTTAAGTTTTTAAATACCTTCCATTCATCGGTTATTACTAAGGTTCCGTTTTCAATGTATTCTTGGAGAATTTCTCGTAGCGTTTCACTATTACGATTCAACACCGGGACAAAGTAACACTTATTGCTTCTTCTCTCAATTCCTCCAACCACCCACTTTCCTTCAACTTTGCTACCTTTATTGTACTTTTTCCAAACACAGACTCATCGAACTCAACCACTTTATTTATTATTTTGTATCAAATTTTATTACTTGCTACCACGATTTTATATTAATACATAATTATCTAACTTTTACTTTAAATAAACTTCTTTGAACAGTGTCCCAATTCTTCGCCCCTCTTCTGCAACTTCACCATATATATATATATATATATATATATATATATATATATATATATATATATATATATATATATATATATATATATATATATATATATATATATATATATATATATT
>JABUQX010016365.1:75000-86576 GCA_015478945.1 Trachelipus rathkii | reverse complement strand
TATACCGCAATTGGAAGTTACAAAGAAACGTAATATTGCAGCTCCTAGGTAAGTGAGAATCGCAATGTCTACCGACTTAGCCACCAGACCACGAGTTAGGTGTAGTGGATTATGTAGCGGTTATGGACATTTCGATTCTAGCCAACAGGAGCGGTGGGTCGGGTCCCTGCGATGACATTATTTTGGTCTTTATATATATATATATATATATATATATATATATATATATATATATATATATATATATATATATATATATATATATATATATATATATTATATATATATATATATATATATATATATATATATATATATATATATATATATATATATATATATATATATATATATATGGTGAAATAAAAGAATAGGGAGTTTTTAAGAGACTTTTAAAAAAAGTTAATATAAAGTAAAAGGATAAATTTTTAGGGAATATAGAAATCGTAGTATTTTGTAAAAAAAAAAAAAAATTAGTCATATTTTTATTATTTGAAAATTAATGTCAGATTTAAAGAAGTCAGAATAACTGTACGATAAATATATTACATTTTATTTTTAGTTTATTTTTCTTTTTTGATGGTAAACTGAAATATATTAATGTTAATTTTTTTTACAATTTTTTTTTTAACTAAAGGAATACACCCGGGTAAACCGCAAAGATGGAAGGAGTCGGGGTCATTCGGCCTAGCGGTGAACGGCGGGGGGACGAAGTCCCCCCTCTTTCCCCCGTTGGCTCGAGCTCCCTAAAAAAAATTTAAAAAATATCAATAACACTGGGACTGACGAGAAACTAATTGCAGACGTTCATTGAAAATAGTAAGAACCTTTCCAGACGTAAGATGAAGTATACACATTAATTTATTTATTTATTTTTTTAATAAAATTTTTATTATTTTACACCACGATTTATATATTCCATATCTATCTATCTAACTTTTACTTTAAATAAACTTCTTTGAAAAGTCTCTTGAAAACTCGCCCCAATTCTGCTATTTCATATATATATATATATATATATATATATATATATATATATATATATATATATATATTGAGATATATATATATAGTATATATATATATATATATATATATATATATATATATATATATATATATATATATATATATATATATTACCCCCTGCACATCTCACTTATTGAGAGTTTTGGGTTTTGAACCCGCACCTTCAATGTTGGTAAACCAGGCGTGTTACCACCTGACCACGATATATATATATATATATATATATATATATATATATATATATATATATATATATAATATATATATATATATATAAAGATATATATATATATATATATATATATATATATATATATATATATATATATATATATATATATATATATATATATATATATATATATATATATATATATATATATATATATATATATATATATACTTTACTTTTCTTTGTATTTATAATTTAAACTACAAGAAACGGGCGATACCTCGAGATATTTTGCCACCACAGTAGAGCGGGCCCAGAGGTCCGTTAGAATGATCTTAATGAAGTTGTCTCTGATGTTCATTTAGTCAGGGCTGTATAGTAAGAGGTGTTCTGTGTAGTTATCAGTCTGGGAAAGACATCTTTGACAGTGGGGGAGGGTGCTATATTAATGCTTCATTTATATTCTTGGGGCGGGAGAGATGATGCTTAGAGTGGAGACGGGATAGCCTTACGCCGGTTTGACGGTTCAAGTTTTTTGTTTTGTTGGGGATATTTCAATTGGACATGCTTGAAGTATGGAGTTATCTGAATATGCGAAATTGTTCTTAATGTTATCCGAGTGTAGATGTGTTTAATAGTGGGAGTATCTTGAGGCGGGGGGGAGTATGTTTTATATGTTAAAATAGTATAAGGCTGGTGTGATTTTTTTATTCTAGGTGCAGGGAACTGATGTAATAATGTTTGATGTAGAGGACGATCAATTGAAAACGATTCACTGTAAAATTGACAGCCTATCATGTCAAGATGGGCTTTTAGAGGTAGAATATTTGATTCAGTTAGTATATAATAGATTGATGTGCAGGGAAGGCATCCTATTTTTTTATATTGAGAGCTTCATTTTATATGGTTTCTAATTTCTGAGAATTGGATTGTGATGTTGTGGGAACCCAGGCAGGTGATGCATAATTTAGAGAGGGACTGAGGTATTGTCTGTAAACGAATGTGAGATTTTCTTTATGTTGACGAAAGTTTGTGCCAGTTAGAGCTTTCAGTGCATTTAGATTGTGTTGCTCTTGAAGTAATATTGTTAATATTGGGTGTGAATGTCATATATGTATCAACGGTCAAAAATATGATGGTGAGTTGTTTATTGAGAGTGAGTTTATTGTTTGATAGAAAAATTGCTTGGTGGATGTTAAATCCTCTTCTGTTTGGGTGAGTAAAGTAAAAAGAGTAAAAAAAAAGATTTTTGAGATGACGCAGGAACTTTGTTTGTTGTTAACCACTTCTCCAGTTGGATTATATATTGTTGCAGTTCTCTTCATGCTATGTTTATAGATGGATTTTGTGCTGTGATTGTTAGATCATCAGCACAACTACTAATTTTTATAGAATGGGAGGTGGGATGAGGGAAGGTTATGTATAAAAATGTCAAAGACCATAGGTGAATAAATAGCTCCCTAGGGGACTCCGTTATGTAATTTGCATGTGCGGGAGGAGTGGTGTCTTTGTATGACTCTGACTATGCCACCAGATAGGAAATTTGTTATTTTTTTTTGGTCTTTAATGGTTATATCTGTGTTTAAGGTGACGGGGGATTGTATCAAATGCCTCCTTGTTGGTGTATATTGCTACTAGGAGAGTACGTTGAGATGTTTGGGTAAAGCCCGTTAGGATATGTTTGGTTGTTAGTTAGGATAGGAGAGGGGTAGTATAACACTTTTGTCGAAAGTCATGTTGTGAATCTGATAGTGGATTAAGGGGGAAATTCTATTGATGGTTAGCTTCTCGAAAACTTTAAATATTGTAGAGAGTAATGAACTAATGATATAGGTTTATAGTCTATACGAAGCTAGGTTATTGTTTCATTTGTCTGGTTTTAATATTGGTATTATGTAAACATGTTTCCACAAGAGTGATAGAGTGTTGGTTTGTCCTGCAATATTAAATATGTATGCTAGGACTGCGACAGCATTGGTTTCCTTGTGTTTGAGGTAGATATTTGATATATGGTCGAGGCTTACTGATTATAAGTTTTTAAGGTTTTTAATAATGTTGAGTATTTCTATGGGAGTTTGTAAGGGTCTTTTTGATTGGATTTCAAACATTTGAGACATTTAATTATTATCACTATATAGCACATTTTTTGTCTTTGGGCAAAAACTGTAATTTCCTATTTTCTTATACCTAGAAGGCATGAAAAATGGCTAATATTTCCTTCACATTTTGATTTTGTGACCAGGGTGATGATATTTCACAAATTTACTAATTCTTATATAAAAAGTTGGTGAATATAACCATTCTCGGTTAAACACATTAGCAATAAACAACATATAACTCAAAAGTATCATTTATTCATTCTTAGTTTATACAACAGAGACCTCAAAATATTTAAAAGTGAAAAGTTTTTCTGGATTTACTCTAATACGGTAAGTTGTTCGCGGATCAACTCCCAAATATAGTCTTCAATCTATTTTCGTTATATAATCCTTGGTAGCGGAGTTCAAATTCCAGAATATCCTGGTGAAAACGCTCTTCATGCTTCTTTGAGTACGCTCCATTTTCTCCTTAAATTTAGTAAGATGATCATCAAGGATATGGACTTTGAGGAAAATCCTGCAGCACAATTTGCCATAGTTCCTGACCAAGGTCTCAACAAGCTCCTCTTAGTTTTCGGCCTTGTAATTCCCAAGGAAGTCACGAACCACTGTAATAAAGTTGTTTCAAGCTGGTTTGCTTCTTTCGGAAATCATTTTCACTTTCGATCTTTTTTTTATTTGTGTCCATGCATTGGCCCGGTTTTGACCTTGCCCCCAGAGAGCTAGGAAGAAGCCTTGTAGATGAAAGCTGAAGACTCCTTTTCTAGAGCTGACAAACTGTTTCATGAGGCTCAATCTATGTGTAGAAGAGGAAACAATATTTTCTGAGGATCCAACAGAGGCTTCCATTTGACATGTCTCTCCCTACACTGAACTCAGTCCTTCCAATCCCGCCTTGGTAGTGTTCTGCGGGAGGCCCTGCTGTCCCAGAGACAAAGGTAACATGGAAATTTGGTAAAGCTACCGGAGACCCATCAGGATGGTAATCATTCTGAAATCTCCGATAACTACTCAATTGTGTTGTTCTTCATATTTCAAGGCTCTTAGCAATAGCTTCACGCTACTGTGTTCCTCTTTGAGCTGTACCGAGTGAGCCAGTAGAAGAAATGGATACATGTTCCCGTTATGAAGTAGCCCAGTTCTGAGACTCTTTGATGAGTTACCAATGAGGAGGCGCCACTCGCAAGGGTTACAGGCAATTCCAAGTGCCTTAAACAAGCCTGTCATATTGCACCAAAAGCAAAGCTTATCTTGACTGGTGAGAAATGTAGAAAAGGAGTGGTGACGTTTTCTCTCACTTCCGAGATTCACACTTTCATGTAACAAAATCCACTGCTTGAGTATCGACGTCAAAAGCTTAGCATAAGATTTTGTGAGACCAACATCTCCAATCAAGTCGTTCATGTCTTTTTGGTTTGGGAAATATGGGTATCTCTCCTCAGCTACAATATATTCAGGATCAACGACTTCATCGTCTTCTGATTTGTTGCTTTCTTCTGAAGATGGCTTGCACTCCTTTGGAGGAATGAGTAAAAAGAGTTCAGCGGAGTGTAACACTTGGTCAACGGATGACGGAAGGTCTGGATATATGATAGCAGGCGTATTATTGCCAGCTCAACGTTTGGACGGGTCCACCAAGCAGAAGAAGCAATTGCTGGAGTGGTCAGTTAGCTCTTTCCAAATTCGTGGGATTGCAAATTTTATGGCTCTTTTTTAGCCCCTATACCAACCTGCGAAGGAAAAAATTTAAAATCTATTTAGTAGGAAAAAGTTTTTGATTCTAATTTTTGACAAAAATAAAATCTGCAATATAATTGAGAATAGGTCGAGTACAAAAAATTACCTTTATTTCAAACATTATATATATGATTTCATTGAATTAACACGGCATATACAAAACGTCGGTCGGCAATGGACATATGTTGTAACGTGGTACAAATCCAAAGTCTTCGTTGGAAATCATCCTCTTGTAGTGTCTGCAAGCGTTGTATATGGTACGGGTAAAGCTATTGTTCTAGGAGTAGCTTCCATACCTTCATATGTCCTACGTTCTCCGATACAGTTATTCTGAGAGTACTGGTCCCATTATCTTCCTCAATGTGATTCAAGATCTCTTCCTCGCAATTAACAGATCTCACATTTATCGGTCTACCAACATCCGATACCCGTTTTTAAAATTACCCACTTTCCGTAAACGTTCATCTAATCTCTAAAATGTTTTCTTATCGTGTAGACATCTGTTGGGTTGTCGGTTCACGTGTAGAAGTCGTGCTTCGGCAGAATTACACTTGGCAAGGCCATACATTAAATGCATGTCTGCCATTTCCAGATTGGAATACATCCTCGTAACGTAAACTAAGAGAAAAACAGCTAACTCGAAGACAGACGTCAAACATTTCCCAACACGAGATCAAAGGTTACTATTAGAAACCTATTCGAGTGTACGTGTGACATCACTAAGGTCGTGATATTTCAGCAGGCTTACCAGCAAAGTCATCGTACATGTTTTTAAGGAATACCACGATATGTCGTATGCCGTGTTGCAAACGTTAAACCTTCTATGTCTTTGAAACCACGTCATGTGGGTAACATGTTCATAAGACATTTTTTAATTTTTTTGTGCGCCCTATCCATCCCGAAGTGGGTCCCACATGTTATGATACACTATATATATATATATATATATATATATATATATATATATATATATATATATATATATATATATATATATATATATATATATATATATATGCTCACTACCGTTTACTACATAACTGCGGGGTAGTGTCAGTCGCAGATCCGGAATTTTCATGTAATTTTAAACTTTCGGACTTGTTCAAGTAATTGTCTTGTCCCAGGCTGATCAACTAGTTATATCCCTTAAAGGGACATTCAGTGTATTACTAATAAATTTTGCCCGTCTGTTTCTTTCAGGGGGATTAAACTTTAATGTAAACACAAATAAAGAAATCTTTAATATTCTCAGATTTTGTTGAACCAGACACCAAAACAAAGATATCACCCAATCATTTCCAATTTCTCAATTAAGCATAAAATAGGGTCAGTAAAAAAAATATCATCTTCATTTCCAGCTATTCATATGTCCTCGTTTAAATCGATCAATTATTTTTGGGAGAAAGATATTCGAAATATGACCAAGGAATTCTTTCCAATCTAGATAGAATCTAGGAAAAATTGTCATGTATTTGAATATTTTTATTTATCACAATTTTATTCTTGGCTTAGTATTGGCATTTCTTTAATATCATAAATAAAGTGCCCCCAAAATCTAAAATTTTTCAGATATTACAAAAATATAATGGGAGTTTAATTAACTCGTGATTACAAGATTTTTGATTCTATTATTAACCCACTTTGATGGTCTAAATTTCGAGAAATTCATTTATATACTATATCTAAATTTCAAAAATTTCCACAAAAAAAAAGCACCATTGAAATATTTCTTCCACACAAGAAACAAGGAAATATGATTCCAGTTTCCAGAAAGCCCAAAGTTTCATAATCATTGAATCATTGTAAGATATTCTCTGTCCTTAAGCTATAAAAACCATTTTCTTTTTGTTAAATAAAAATATATTAAAATTGCTATGAATTCTACAACAAATCAAAATATATAAATCTGAATTATGGCGGTTTTCTAAATTCCTTTTAGGTTGGAATTTCTTTTGTTAGATTGGAAATATCCTTTGAAAAAAAAAGGAAAAAAACATAGCTTGCTTGAATTGAATGAGGTCATATATAAAAAAGTTTGAAATTGATGCTAACTCTTTTTTTTGCTGCTTAACCAGTTTTAATTTTTTTTGCAGATTTTAAAATATTTGGGGAGATCTTTCCTTTGGAGTATGACTCATCATGATTGGATGAAAGATAAATTATAATAATGATTTCTTGTCAAAAATTGGAAAGGATATTTTTTTTTACTACTTAACCGATTTAAAATACATATGAAGTTTGGAAATGAGTGGGCGAGTTCCATCCATTGGTTTTTACCCCGTCACATTCGAGCCAGAAATAAAAATAGGTTAAAAAATTCCGCATTCCCTGTTCATTCTAACTAATACTATTTTTATCAATAATTCATTTTACTCCATCACCACTGAAATTTAAATTAGCTTCCCCTTACTTTATTGCCTATTACTTTAGGCATAAAAACCTTCTTAGCCAACCTCTCATTATTCTTTCAAAATTGTCCATAGAACCTCAGTACCCCTTGATTTCCTCTATATACCAGCTATCTCTCTCCTATCAATACATATCTCTTATACTCATTTTTTTTATCTTTTTCCTTTACTTTACCCAACAAATATCTCATTGCAACTCTTTTTTTTACACCATGGAATTTAATGCACACGTTTCACATTCATACTGAACAGTTGGTGAGTTGGAGCAAATATACACTTAAACAATTTCATTTTAATTTTCCTAGATAAATTCTCCATTCTTCATTTTCTCTAAAACTTCTTAACACTTTACCTTCCAAACCCTATGATCAATCTCTTCTTCCATCTCTTCGTAAGCTCAAATATCCATAACAGAATATCTAAAGACATTTGTTTTCGCTATGCTTTAACCACACATATATTTGCTTCTTTGAGGTTTTCAAAAATTTTCATAATTTTACTTTTAGCAGGATTAATTTTCAGTCCTTTCCCATGGCACATTCTTTCAATGTCAAATACCAAATCACAAAGGTTTTCTTTGCAATTTGCAACCAGAACAGCATCACTAATAAATAGAAGAAGTTTGATCTCCCAATTACACTTATGTCGACATATATTAATTCCATTCCCAATTTTATCCATTTCACTAACTGCACTATCCATAAAGACATTAAATAATCATAGACACATAGCACAACCCTGTCACTAACCTACTCCTACTTTGAACAACTCTCCCTCTCTTCAATTAATCTTAAAGAATGTTCTAAAGAATCATAAATACTTTAATCGCATTTAATAACTTTCCAATTTTTACAGCTATTTCTGTAAAATACCCTACATAAATTGTCTTTTTCAACTCTGTCCAATTTACTTTTCAATCAGGAGTGCTTACAAAAAACATTTCGTTTTGTCTAAGATAAACACCCTATTCATATAGTTACTTAATAAAGCACTCAACAAATATTTTCCTCTGTAATTCGAGCATTCCATTTTGTATTCAAACTTTTATATATTGAGACAAGACAAGAATTTTTCAGTCTTGGGATGCCTCGTACATTTTCCTTCAAACGTAGAATAATTTCATCAGGTGGTTCATGATACTTTTACTTCCAATTTTTTAACATTTCAACTTTCATGGTATCCAAGCCCAAAAATTTTCCTTCCTCTCTTTTTTCAAAGAATTCTCGATATCAACATTGGTAATAGGTCGTATATTCTCACTCCTAATCTCTTGCTCGCTAATATTCTCTTCTACACTAACTTCTAGTCTTTCTTCTTCCTCTTTTATTTTCTCAGTATTTAATATTTTTTTCAAAATGTTCTCCTCATCTTTCCTCGACTTCTTTATCATCATGAACTACATTTCCATCCTATGTATTAATACGTTAAAAACTCTACTCTGATATAACGGACCTCGTTTTTCTCTTTTCAGTGTGCTTATTTTTTCCCGAAAATCTGCAACTACCATTTCACTCCCCATTTAGCCAACCATCTCTTTTTCACCTTTAACTTTTCTTTTAAGTTCATTTCGCACCCTCTTGAATTCCTCCCTTGCTAAAAGGAAAAAATTAGCTAAATATTGGTTGAAAAGAATAATTTAAAATTCAATGAAGATCTAAACCCCTGAGGTGGGCAGTAGCGCGGCTACTAGGGAATTTTCTTTTTAGTATCGCTATCGCCGCTATATTTCCGGAAAAGTATAGGAAGTGGTATCAGCGCTGCTATTTTTACGTTGTTATCAGCGATAGCGATATCAATAAGTTTTAAATGAAAGGACAAGAATCCTTTTCAATTTTTTAAATCTAGTAAAATGTGTGTTTTTATACTATTATAAGTTCAAAAAAAATAAGTTGTATTTTTATTTCACGTTAACATCACTTTAAACTCTGCTTCAGCAAAATAATGATCGGATATGCCTTCTGATGCTCTGTCACGACACTTGTATGCAATAATCTTCTTTTCTCCATTGTTTTACACCTATATAATCAAGCAGTGCAAGATCATCAGGCATTTCACCTCCTTGTTTATTTGTGCATACTCCTTTTATTAAACCTTGTGTATTTTAACAGCATATAGTTCTAACACTTTTTCCAATTTTCGACCATAATTTTAATTTCAAAAATGTCTACTACTTCTCTTCTACATCTCCCATTTTTTGATATAAGTCAACCAACAAATCCACTATTTTTTTTCTATTAAAGCTCTCCAAACATTCATAAAACCCTTTCGTTACCTATTTTACACTCTCATTTACGGGTTATAAGCAGTTAAGTTTTTATTCCTCATTTTTATTTTTACCCACATTTACTTTGAACCAACAAATTTCCTTTGTTCCACATATTCCCACCATTATTTCTTATTTATTGCTTTCGTTTTTCTAACCATGACTCTTTCAGTCACTCATATAACCAGTCCGCTGTAGCTTCCAAACCATTATTCTCTCTTACCATTCATATTAATTGAACTCATAGCTTCTTAGTCTAGATTAGTCTAGGAGAAACCAAGAGGGGCGGCTTCTAAAAATAGCCCATCATCTACCCCTCCCCTGATTCCGATTTGGGTCTTTGGTTGTTGCCGTCACGTAATTGCCGGCTTGTTCTGATCCACGGTTTCTTTTTCATCATAAATTTCTGCAACTTTCGAGGAATATGCACAAATTTTCACTTTGTTGAAAATCACCTCTTCTCCTTTTAGCTTCGTCTCTTATTCCTAACTAAAACTTAGGTGTTTGAGCTCTTTAACAGAAACACTACTCTGTTCCTTCTTACTGTCCCAATTCTCAATTTTCAATCAAAGTCGGTTGTTGCGCCTATGAAAGCAATGATGTTGCGTATTTTCGTGTCTCTGATTTGAAGTCTTCTCAATTTTCTACCTTATGGCTAAATCCATCTTATCAAGAAATTCTTCAACTACTCAAACCCAAAATTAGAACATATTCTCTCTTCTTCACCATTCTCTGAAATCATCAATCTTGGTGATTTCAACGTTCACTACCGCCAAAAGCTATTCTCTAATTCTCAAAATACAGCTGAGAACTTGCCTACCCTATTTCTATCCAGAATGACTTCGAGTAGTTGGTGTGGCTTCATACTCGTATCCCTTATCGTCTTCGAGATGAACCTGACTTTCTTGACCTTTTACGAACCTATAATGCTTCTGTTAAATAAACTCTTTACTCCTCTGGATTTCTCCAATCACTTTCTTATATCTGTATCCTGTTCTCAAGTCTTCGGCAGGAGAAACTCCCGCCAACGGAGAGGAAACGTTTTTGGTACATCAGTGCTGCTAATTGCTCGGACTTGCGGTCAAACTTCTTTAATATCCCATGGAATGGCTAGTGCTTCCGTAAAAAGGATCTCTCAGAGTGTGCTTAGATCAATATCAAGGTGATTTTCTCTCTGACAATGACGCGTGTACTCCATATTCTTCCCATTAACTAACCTAACAAACCATGGTTTAATTCTGCTTCATCTCGTGTTTTTCCCAGCTTTGAAGCTGCCTTCAGGAAATATCATCGTCATCAAACTCCAGAAACTCAGGCAACTTATATTTCATTTCGGAATCTATATAAATCTATTCTCAGTGACTCTAAAAACTCGTTTCTCCGTAGAAAAGCAATAATTTATTATGGTCCCTTTTCCTCACGTCCTTTTTGGCACTTTGCAAAAAATGACAACTCTATCTTTGCTTCATCCTCTTTTCCTCCTATAGTATCTTCCGGTGGTACAATTGCTGGTTTACCTTCCTCTAAGCTGAACTTTTCACTCAAACCTTTACCTCTAATTCCACCTTAGACGGTTTAGTTGCCATTCCATCTTCTCAACTCCTCTCCAACTCATTTATGCCTAGCATTGCAATTTCTTCAAAAATGTTATTTCCGCTTTCTCTGAACTTAACACTAGGATGTACGTTCCTGGTGGAATTCATCAAGTGGTTTTTAAACCGTTTGCTTCCGATCTTGCACCCTGCCTCTAAACTTTTTTGACTACGTATATCTACTTCGACCTCTCCTTCCTGCTGAAAACATGTGCTAATTCAGTCTGTGCTAATAAGGAAGCCCCTTTCAGCCCTCAAACTATCTCCCAATGTCTT
>JABUQX010016365.1:67500-70000 GCA_015478945.1 Trachelipus rathkii | reverse complement strand
TAACTAAGAATGCAAATAATATTAATGTTTTAAATCTTTTTCTTGGTGAATTTACCAATTTTATTTTTTAAAAATTTTCAAAAATCTTATTTTATGAAATATCTAAATAACACCACTTAAACAACCAACTATTTTAACACACTATTTTGTCCTTAATTTTATTTAAGTTTTATTTGCGAGCCTGAATGCAGGGAGGCGGTATGTCCTCTCGAAAGTATAGTTCGTGGTTTTTGTAATTTTTCTTTTGTTTTATTTTTATGTTGGGATTTATAGTAATACTATATTCACACGTTTATTGTGTTTTCCCTTGTTTATATATATATATATATATATATAATATATATATACTAGTATATAATATATATATATATATATAATATATATATATATATAATAATATATATAATATATATATAAATAGATTATATATATATATAAAATTATTAATAATTATATATAGTATATATATAGATATATAATATATATATATATATAATAATATATATATATATATAATATATATATATATATATATATATAATATAATATATATATATATATATATATATAAAATATATATATATATATTATATATATATATATATATATTAGTATATATAAAGCAGAGAAAGTTTTGATAGCATAAGATAGTATTTTTTAAAAAGATAACTTCCTGACAACCGCATTTGTGGTTTTTAGAGCAGTGACAACCACGGTTGTGGTTGCAGTTGCGGTTGTGTGACCAGACAACCGCGGTTGCGGTTGCGGTTGTCAAAATATGTGCGTTTGCGGTCGATTTTTATTTTATCAACTAATATATATATATATATGGATATATATATATATATATTATATATATATATATATATATATATAAAATATATATATATATATATATTATATATATATATATATATATATTATATTATATATATATATATATATATATATATATATATATATATATATATATATATATATATATATTATATATATATATATAGTATTTTATATATAGATTATTATATATATATATATATGATATATATATATTATTATATATATATATATATATATATATATATATATAATATATATATAATATATTATATAGATATATATTATATATATATATATATATATATATATATATATATATATATATATATGATGAAAGAGGAACGAATTTAGTTGAAACTGAATTGAAAAGTCATTATCCAGGTTAATACTTAAACAGCGACAGACAAATGCCCTGTTTGAATATCTCCTCCAACGTGCTGCATTCTTAGTTTAAAATCCGAAGCTAACACGAAGTAAGCTTCATTACAGCTTAATTTTAGTAGAAGGAGTGACGTCGTCTTACCATCACGATCCTGCCCATAAAGGAAATATAAAACCCGTTTTATTCTTTCACGCTCGGATCGTGGGCTCCTAGTCACGAACGAAATTTTTATGGAGAAGGGTTTACGCAAGAATGTGCCTCTCAAAGACTTGTCTTACGATAGTGATCGATCACAGTGTAAACCAGGCTTTATCTTGTTAAAAGTCGAATTTATATTTCCGTAACAAATAATGAATGATAAAGGAAAATCTCCTGTATGAGAAAACATTACATATTCGGTTTTAAGGGGATGGTCTGATTTTTGCTCCGGCTGAGCCCATTTTTGTCCAATTTTAAAATGGACCCCAAATTCTTAATTTTCAGCAGATTTTGATCAAACAAACAGCAAACCGCAGCTTTTTCTGACCTCAAAAACGTTGTTTTCGGGTGTTTTTCTGTGCCTATAGTATATTCTTTTGTATTTTTAGTGTTTGAATATCTATGTTTTTGACATTTTTTTTATTCATCTTCTACAAATATTTTCTAAATGACTACAAACCTGAAATATACAAAGATCAGACTATTACCTAAAATCTTTTGGGACGAAATATTGATATATGACCCCAAATCCGAGCAATGGTCGATTTTCAAAATCTACTATTATTGGGTTTTGAAATTAAAAAATTTCAAAAAGAACTTAAATTTTATAGATTAAATTAAATAGAAATTAAATTTTCAAGGCATTTGTAGTCGCGGGAGATGCACATTTTTTATTTAGATACTTTTTGTGTTTATGCAATAGTTTGGGATTTGTCTTTGGAAGAAATTTTCAATAAAATAATTTTTTGAAATTAGAAATTATTTTTTTTGAGCATGCCAAAAAATTTTCTAAGTGATAAAGATGTCCCTCGCTCAACTATACATGCCCTGAAAATTTGATGTTGATCAGATGAGTAGAAAAAAAATATCTCAATATTTCACTTTTTCTAAAAAATATATATATTTTTTTTTGAAAAAGTGAAATATTGAGATATTTTTAATTTTTACATTTTTGTCATATATTGAAAATTGAGGATAATGAGGAAACAATAAGATATTATATAGTACATTAATTTTCAACTGAATTACTTAACAAAATAAAATGAATATTAATGTTATTCTTGTAATAAGTAACAACTC
>JABUQX010016365.1:47500-62500 GCA_015478945.1 Trachelipus rathkii | reverse complement strand
GGTGCAGGGAACTGATGTAATAATGTTTGATGTAGAGGACGATCAATTGAAAACGATTCACTGTAAAATTGACAGCCTATCATGTCAAGATGGGCTTTTAGAGGTAGAATATTTGATTCAGTTAGTATATAATAGATTGATGTGCAGGGAAGGCATCCTATTTTTTTATATTGAGAGCTTCATTTTATATGGTTTCTAATTTCTGAGAATTGGATTGTGATGTTGTGGGAACCCAGGCAGGTGATGCATAATTTAGAGAGGGACTGAGGTATTGTCTGTAAACGAATGTGAGATTTTCTTTATGTTGACGAAAGTTTGTGCCAGTTAGAGCTTTCAGTGCATTTAGATTGTGTTGCTCTTGAAGTAATATTGTTAATATTGGGTGTGAATGTCATATATGTATCAACGGTCAAAAATATGATGGTGAGTTGTTTATTGAGAGTGAGTTTATTGTTTGATAGAAAAATTGCTTGGTGGATGTTAAATCCTCTTCTGTTTGGGTGAGTAAAGTAAAAAGAGTAAAAAAAAAGATTTTTGAGATGACGCAGGAACTTTGTTTGTTGTTAACCACTTCTCCAGTTGGATTATATATTGTTGCAGTTCTCTTCATGCTATGTTTATAGATGGATTTTGTGCTGTGATTGTTAGATCATCAGCACAACTACTAATTTTTATAGAATGGGAGGTGGGATGAGGGAAGGTTATGTATAAAAATGTCAAAGACCATAGGTGAATAAATAGCTCCCTAGGGGACTCCGTTATGTAATTTGCATGTGCGGGAGGAGTGGTGTCTTTGTATGACTCCGACTATGCCACCAGATAGGAAATTTGTTATTTTTTTTTTGGTCTTTAATGGTTATATCTGTGTTTAAGGTGACGGGGGATTGTATCAAATGCCTCCTTGTTGGTGTATATTGCTACTAGGAGAGTACGTTGAGATGTTTGGGTAAAGCCCGTTAGGATATGTTTGGTTGTTAGTTAGGATAGGAGAGGGGTAGTATAACACTTTTGTCGAAAGTCATGTTGTGAATCTGATAGTGGATTAAGGGGGAAATTCTATTGATGGTTAGCTTCTCGAAAACTTTAAATATTGTAGAGAGTAATGAACTAATGATATAGGTTTATAGTCTATACGAAGCTAGGTTATTGTTTCATTTGTCTGGTTTTAATATTGGTATTATGTAAACATGTTTCCACAATAGTGATAGAGTGTTGGTTTGTCCTGCAATATTAAATATGTATGCTAGGACTGCGACAGCATTGGTTTCCTTGTGTTTGAGGTAGATATTTGATATATGGTCGAGGCTTACTGATTATGAGTTTTTAAGGTTTTTAATAATGTTGAGTATTTCTATGGGAGTTTGTAAGGGTCTTTTTGATTGGATTTCAAACATTTGAGACATTTAATTATTATCACTATATAGCACATTTTTTGTCTTTGGGCAAAAACTGTAATTTCCTATTTTCTTATACCTAGAAGATATGACAAATGGCTAATATTTCCTCCACATTTTGATTTTGTGACCAGGGTGATGATATTTCACAAATTTACTAATTCTTATATAAAAAGTTGGTGAATATAACCATTCTCGGTTAAACACATTAGAAAAAACGAAACATAACTCAAAAGTAGCATTTATTTATTCTTAGTTTATACAACAGAGACCTCAAATTATTTAGAAGTGAGATGTTTTTCTGAATTTGCCCCTATATAGTAAGTTGTGCTCACGAATCAATTCCCAAATATAGTCTTCAATCTATTTTCGTTATATAATCCTTGGTAGCGGAGTTCAAATTCCAGAATATCCTGGTGAAAACGCTCTTCATGCTTCTCTGAGTACGCTCCATGTTCTACTTAAATTTAGCAGGATGAGCATGAAGGATATAAACTTTGAGGGATATCTTGCAACCCATTTTGCAGTAATTCCTGACCAAGGTCTCAACAAGCTCCTCTTAGTTTCGGCTTTGTGATTCCCAAGGAAGCCACGGAAAACTGCAACAAAGCCGTTCCATGCTGCTTTTTCTGTCCTAGTCAGCTGCTTTTGGAATTCCTTGCACTCTATGATCTTTTTTATTTGTAGCCCGACGAAGACACCGGCTTTGACCTTTGCCTCAGACAGATTAGGGAAAAAGCCTTGCAAGTGGATGAATGCTGAAGACTCCTTATCTAGAGCTGTGACAAACTGTTTCATGAGGTCTAATTTTGTGTAGTAGAGGAAACAATATTTTCTGGGTGTCCAACAGATGCTTCCATTTGCCATTGTTCCTCCTTACATTTAGCTCCAGTCCGCTGTGGCCAATCCCTCCTTTGGTAGTGTTCTGCGGAGTCCCTGCTGTTCCCCAGAGACAAAGGTAACATGGAACTTTGGTAAAGCCACCTTGGAGACCCATCAGGAAAGTAAGGCTACCATTCTGAAATCTCCGATAACTACTCAATTGTGTTTTTCATATTTCAAGGCTCTTAGCAATAGCTTCACGCTACTGTGTTCCTCTTTGAGCTGTACCGAGTGAGCCAGTAGAAGAAATGGATACATGTTCCCGTTATGAAGTAGCCCAGTTCTGAGACTCTTTGATGAGTTACCAATGAGGAGGCGCCACTCGCAAGGGTTACAGGCAATTCCAAGTGCCTTAAACAAGCCTGTCATATTGCACCAAAAGCAAAGCTTATCTTGACTGGTGAGAAATGTAGAAAAGGAGTGGTGACGTTTTCTCTCACTTCCGAGATTCACACTTTCATGTAACAAAATCCACTGCTTGAGTATCGACGTCAAAAGCTTAGCATAAGATTTTGTGAGACCAACATCTCCAATCAAGTCGTTCATGTCTTTTTGGTTTGGGAAATATGGGTATCTCTCCTCAGCTACAATATATTCAGGATCAACGACTTCATCGTCTTCTGATTTGTTGCTTTCTTCTGAAGATGGCTTGCACTCCTTTGGAGGAATGAGTAAAAAGAGTTCAGCGGAGTGTAACACTTGGTCAACGGATGACGGAAGGTCTGGATATATGATAGCAGGCGTATTATTGCCAGCTCAACGTTTGGACGGGTCCACCAAGCAGAAGAAGCAATTGCTGGAGTGGTCAGTTAGCTCTTTCCAAATTCGTGAGATTGCAAATTTTATGGCTCTTTTTTAGCCCCTATACCAACCTGCGAAGGAAAAAATTTAAAATCTATTTAGTAGGAAAAAGTTTTTGATTCTAATTTTTGACAAAAATAAAATCTGCAATATAATTGAGAATAGGTCGAGTACAAAAAATTACCTTTATTTCAAACATTATATATATGATTTCATTGAATTCATAATGCAGTAACTCTTTTATTTTTTATAGGGAGGGGAAGATATTCAAAATTTGAAGAAAGGAATTCCATTCTAGAATGAATTCAGGAAATTGTATTATATAATGCAGATTTTGAATAGGATTATCTTGCTTTATTACAATTTTATAGGTGTTATGAATATGGTTCTTGTGTTTGGTTTCACAGAAGAAAAAACTTTAAGATATTACATACACCTTTATGGTTCTCTATTTGGCTTGTGATTATATGCTGCTTATAACTTTCCTACTTTGATGAACTAAATTTTGAAAAATCGGGTTTTTCACATTTTTAAATTTGAAAAAAAAAAAAATTTAAAAAGAAATGAAGATGAAAAAAACTCTTCCTATAAAAAAAGCAGTGTGATTTAAGTTTTTATTTGCAAAGTTCATAATCAGTGAATCATTGTAAAACAAACTCAGCTCTGAAACTATAAAAAAAAATTATAAAAAGTTTCAATATTTATATAAAATTATAGCAAATTAAAATATGCAAAATATGACTTAGAATTTAATTTTTCTAAGGATTTTCTTTGTCTGATTTCAGTTATCTCTTTTCTGGAAACTAAAATATTATTCTGAAATGAATGAAGGAATATAAAAAGTATGGAAATGAACATATCATTTTCTATTCAACCTATTTTCTTTTTATAGCAGATTTTAAAATAGTTGAGGCAAAATCTTTCTCTTAGGTAGCAATATCATTTACAATGATGTGGCTAAAAAAAATTCCTGAAGTGATTATTTGTCAAAAATCAGAAAAAAAAGTAAACATTTTTTTCATTTTAAAAGAGAGAAAAAAAATGACACATTTTGCTTGAGGTAGTTTTTTTTTTTTCTTTTTTGTCAATTATCGGCAAATTCTGACCAGATGTAAAAAATAATAGAAAAAGTAATAATAATTATATGGGAATAATAAAGCAAAGTGTCACCCCCGTTTTTATAAAAATCACAGAATAATACTTCTAAAAAAAATTGTAATGAAGGATAAAAAAAAAAAAAAAACAGAAATCTTTAAGAAAAAAAATTACAAACTCAAAGTTTGGAAAATCCCATAGGTTTTTCTTAAATACTTTGGTCCAACCGACCGGAACTTCCATTTCTTCCCCTGAATGGTGCAGGCTACTTTTTCAAATCGCGAGGCAGAATAAAGATTTGACACAAAAACCATATTGTGAACATTAAATTAGTTGAAACTAATGTAAATCAATATGGTTGTTGAATCTTTTTTATAATATATATATAATATATATATATAGTTATATATATATTATATATATGTATAGTATATATATAGTATATATTATATATATATATTATATATTATGATATTATATATATATATTTTTATATATATTAGTATATAGTATATATACTATTATAAGTGAATGAAAAGTTGACCTCGATCCTGAGCGTCAGCGATATTAACGCTTTTAATGTTTTTGGGCCTACGGCAATCGCCGATCAATACAGGTTAGGTGTCAGTTTAGGATCTTCGAGTTATTGTTTATGATATCGCTTTGCTAAGGTTTGCCCGTCCTCAAACTTTGTGTATTACATAACAAATCTTATGCATAACTGAATTTATTGAGGAATCGCTAAAGCCGGGACCTAACATTATGAACCATCGATGCTGTAGACCTAACCAGACCTAGATGGACTACGTTGCCCATAAGATGTAAACTAACCTCATTAACCTTAATTTGAAATTCATTTTATTTTTCCGAAACTATTCATTTTCAACACCGAATGATTTTCGTAGGTCATAGTCTTTTATTTTGCTCACGATTTGTAGTAAGCCTACTCCGGTAAAGTCCGCACAAAATGAAGTCTTGTCAGTTGGCAGCATAAGGAGGGAGAGCCTATGGGATTGATTCACAACTTTGAGAGTCCCTTTACTTTTTTCTAAAGCATCAGTCATTTTTGTTTTGTTTTTTAAACTTCATTACATTATATTTAGTCTATACAGTGATTTTTATAATAATCGACGATGGAGTGGTTCTGCTCTATTATTACCGATAGTAACATTAATAATAATTATGTATATTTATACCTTTTCCGCTAGGGAAAAATTAAAATGATTTTGCAAGTTTTGGTAACTTGCTGAGCTTGCTAGTGGTGTTATAGCCTACATGACATGTTATGATCTATTTAACACAAGAAATTCAGTGCAACATGGTAGAACGTGTTTATTCCGCTTGTAAATAAACTGTTATCTTCATTGAAAAAAATAACTCTGAAACAAAGGCGGCTAATTTTCGCTTTTTATAGGGAAGGCACTTCCGGTTTTTTTCGATTCTTTCCGATTTTAATAATTTTCTTTCTATAACTTTCATATTTTATGATTATCAACGAATTAAGTGAATATATAGCAAATGTTAATAATTAAATAAAAAAAACAATTTTGGAAAATAAATGCTTTATATACGATAAAAAAATTAAGAATCGATTAGTTAAGGTTATGATAATATTTGATAAGTATACACATATTAATTCTGTAAATACTTAATAAATCTTATCATAACCTGATCTGGAGGGTCTTAAACCGACCTAGAAGCCATTGGCCTCAACCTAACCTATATGGAACGCTAATGCCGGAGAACTAAATCTAACCTAGATTAATCAACATTGCCGTTAAATTTAAAAATATATATAATTTATTTTTTTTATTGTACATTACGTAAAAACATGGTTTTGCAAATTGTTATTTTTTTTATTTTCGTTCGAAATTTCTATATAATAAAATCGTTGATAATCATTAAAAAAGAAAATGAGATTATCAATAAATAATAAATAATGATGCATCGATAATCTGAAACACATTTCGACAGTGTATCTTCATCCCTACATGAACAAAATAGAGCCAAAAAGTTATGTTTTTTGTAGTGCTATTTTTTATTGTAAGCGCTATTTTATTATTATAAACTTAAAATGTGCATAAATCGCTAAAAAAAACTCCAAATAATTTTTTTATGCTTTTTTGTAAATTAAAAGTTTATAGTTTAAATAGTAATAACGTAATTGCTTCTAACCGGAACTAGACTATTACTATGTTTTCTTACATCAAGATAAGTATGCCTTTATAATTTTCTTATCATGTCACCTGGTCTCTCGTCAATGATCTTCTATATAGAATTTATTGGTCTCAGTATTATTGATGTATGGTAAATATTTTATGTATCATGTCCACTCTAAGAAATCGCATTTCTACAGAAAACATTGCTAACTCTTTTAGTCTCTCCTCATAGCTCTTACCCTTAAATCCATAAATCTTCCTTGATGTTCTACGTTGCAGTCTCCAGCATATCTATGTATTTTCTTAAATAACGGGGCTAAACCTATAATGGCCTAACATATCTACTATACGATATTATAAAAAAAAAATACAATTTGTCCACCATCTGGCATTAATTTTAAATTTTTAATTCTAGCTTCATATGCAAATTCATATATTAAAACCTAGAGACAAAATGACAATAAAGGAAAACATTATGCTAAAGAGTGTTACGGTTTACCATGTCAATATATTGTTGAAAATTTTAAAAAAGATATATTAAAAACCTCAAAATATATTTAATTTTATTTTAATTTGCTAATTCTATTGAAGCTAAATAACTTAAATCTAAATGCTATCATCAATTTTAAGACAACCAAACAAACAAATAAAAAATAAATAAATAAATAAAATCAAGGATTTTTTAAAGAAAAATCACGTAAAAAATCAGTAGATTTAAATAATTTTTTTGTGCCATCTCTGGTTTTAATATCAACCATGCGCATGCTTATGCTCTAGTAACACACTCTTTCATTCATTTCATCCTTTCAGGTTCATGGATGGGTTTTTTTGTTGAAGCATATAATCTCAAAATTTTATTTGCTGTCGTTAATCACCTGGAATGACTCATTTTTCCTGGATCCTTTCGTGACAAAATTAATGAAATATTTCCGTTTGAAATTCCAGTACACATTTCGTAAAGATATAGTTCATCTGCACTAAGTACATCAAGGGCAACATCAGTCAAAGTTATTTCCCTTTTCAAAACTTATTACAGGCATCTTTTGCAAGATTTTAATATTTTTCCTAATTTCTCCCCACAGTACCCTTTTCGTCCAGTTGTTTTCCCGTTCAAATGTTGCAATAACAGACGTAATGGTAATTCTTTTGTATGTAACAAACAAACAAACCATTGTAAAGGACGTCCAATAGGGAGTTCAAGTTGTCTCATGATACAATTTTTAGAGCCTGTATTAACAACTGTTCCATCACAACCAATAGCTTGCAACTTAGGAAGAAAGATCTTCATTTTTCTCTAAAAAATTTAATATGGTTGTTATTATATTATGAGAACTGCCAGATATAGGAGCTACATGCCCAAGCTATATAGGTCCTGGTTCTGAAAGTAGAACAACACGCTTTTCTGTTATGATCTTCTAGCTACCCTTTCTCTTTCCTTAACCCGAATTAAAGTTTTTTCTTTTCTTTCCCGCAAAATATATCCCATATACCGATGAAGAGTGTTTTCTCTCATTTTTCATTTTCAAGTCACTGATGGTTTTTATTTCCCTTCTGATTTTGCTACGATTGACTACTTTAGAAGAGTTGTCTTTAGTGATTACTCTCTTTATGCTTCATTTATAAGATTTGCTGCTGCTCTATCAGAAACACCACTTCTGTCTCAAGACTTTGCTACATTTGAAACTCGGTTCTCATTTGGAAAGTTGAAGGAGAATCTTAACGTATAATTGTTTTTCGTTTCACATGGTTTGTGTTCAGTAACTTTATATTCATCAGAAGAACTTGCAGAATTAAAAATGTGTCCCATAAGAGAAGGAGAAAGTCTATTAGCTGCTTTTGCTTCACTGTCATGCAATTTAAACTTTTTGATCTCTTTCTGCTCCCTTTTTTTCGTTGCAATCTTTTTCAAGAAATTTGTTTGTTTTAATGTCAATATTTCCAATTATAATTTTTCGAAATATCTTTTGATTCGCTAAAAGCACTTTTAGCTACAGGTACTTTAATTTTGCAAGTACAAATTAAATAGTCCTTGCATTTACAAAATGAAATATCGAACATATTCTTCTCAACTGATTCTCTAAATGATACAACTTTTTTCGAAGAATTTAGTATATCTTCTCTTTCAAAGGCTTCTAATGTTAAAATATTTTTTATGTATTTTCTTATCTTATGTATTATTTGTTGGTCCATTGCAATAGGAATTGAACTTTTTTACCATAAGCGTTTGAGATCTTATTAATGACAAACACACATCAGCCAAAATTGGTTCCTGTTTGTTTTCTTAAAGATTCTTGTTGCATATGTAAAAATCATATAACGTCTGCATACGTCGGTAGCTTATTATCTTTAAAGGTTTCAGGCGCACCAAACACAGGGCACAACTCGTCTGATAGCGTTCGAGTTATTTATCCATACCATACGTTACACGAAACGATAACTGAATGAAATATACTAAACAAATATAAAAAAAATACGTGAACCACGTAACGTAAACTAAATGAAATATGCACTAATAGTAGAAAGATTACGCACTCCAACGGAAACGTAGTCGTACTGACGCCAGCAAGAGAGAAAGTATCAGCCAGCATCCATACACGATAAGGGAGAGAAAGAGAGGGAAGGTCTATGCAGGAACATGCGCACGCAAAAATGCCTCAATTTCAAGCGTCACGTTGTGTCAAACTTCTGATTTCTCTGACAGTTTAATTTCAACCACTCATGGTTTCAAAATAAATAAATATATATATATATATATATATATATATATATATATATATATATATATATATATATATATTATATATAATTTATATATATTAGGGCCAGCTTTCGATTTGATTTGCAATTTCTTAAAAACTAATTAATACTCGGAAAGGGAATACATTGCTGGAATGCTGGTCAAAAGTTTGCCTGGAAATGTAAAAAAAAAAAAAAAAAAAAAAAAAAAAAAAAAAAAATCTCAAAACTACAAGAAGCTACAAGCGAAAGGAATACATTTTGGGAATCCTCGTAAAATTTCACATAAGAAAAATGTAAAAATATAATAATAAAAAATTATTGTTTATAATTATAGTAATATTATTAGCAGGCCTATTTAGAGACTTTTATTGGTTTTTCGTTAAAATAAATAGACTTTCTAATAAATTTTGCTTTATACGGCACACTAGGGGGCTCGAGCCACGGGGAACACAGGGGGGCGTTTTCCATACCCGTAGGGAGGGGCGGAGACCCCCGCGACAACCCAAATACCAAAGAGAGCCGGGGGTTCCGGAGACCCTCCCCGGAGGGGGGGAATTAGTCCTACCCCGTAGTTTCCCGGATAGGCCGAGAGACCCCGACTCCTGCATCGGTGCGCGGTAATACCCTTGGGGTATTCTTTTGTAAAAAAAACAAAACAAAATTTTAATGAAGTCTTTTATTTTATCGAGACCAATAAGGTCTCATAATAGGCCTCTACATCATATTACTGATAATTATTTAACAACAATTTTTTTTCATTTATTCATCATTATTTTTACATTTTCTTAATGTGAAATTTTACCAGGATTCCCAAAATGTATTCCTATTTCGCTGTAGCTATTGTAGTTTTTGAGATAATAATATATATATATAGAAGTATTTTTTTTTTTTTTTTTTTTTTTTTTTTTTTTACATTTCCCAAACTAAAATTTGGCCAGCATCTCCAACAATGTATTCCGTTTTACTGTAGCATTAATAGTTTTAAAGATATATGACGGATAATCGAAAAGCTGACCATATATATTATATATATATATATATATATATATATATTATATATATATATATATATATACTATATATATATATATATATATATAATATATATATATATATATATATTATATTATATATATATATTATATATATATATATATATATAAATATATATATATATATATATAATATATATATATATATATATTATATAATTATTATAATATATATTATAATATAATATTTTATATATATATAATATATATATATATATAATATATATTATGATAATATATATATATATATATATATATATATATATATATATATATATATATATATATTTATATTATATAGTATTATATATATGATATATATATTATATATACCGTATATATATATATGATATTATATATATATATATATATATATATATAGTATATATATATATATATATTTCATAATTAATTATATATATAGTATATTATATATATAATGTATATTATATATATATTATTATATATTATATTATATATATATATATAATATATATATATATATATTATATATATATATATATATATATATATATATATATAAGATATATATATAATATATATATTATAATATATATATATATATATACTATTAGTCTACAATTTAAGGGGTGGGTCAAAAAGTTTTCCGTAAAAGTACGGAGTACACGGACATCACTATCAAGGTCTGATACTGTGTGAAAATTTTTGAAAGTTGTGCAATGACCCCTATACAACGAACAACATGCCAAACTGACAAAATTAGAATAATAAATACCTATTACGGTCTTCTTTTTTTAACATTAAGCTTAGAGGCTGATAATAAGGTATAAAACATATTCTTTACTACCGCTCAACATCAAAAGACTAAAGCCGTTTTCGTTTTATCATGTTTGTCTTACGCTCGATAAGACAAATTCTTACGGCATTTTTTAGAAAAATTTTGTGCAAAAACGACCGAGAATGAATTCTTATTCTTATAAACTTGTTTTACAAACATTAAAAAAAATCATATTCAGTGTTTGGATTGATGTCTTCGGTGGAGGATCTCTCTCTCTCTCTCTCTCTCTCTCTCTCTTCCTCCCTCTCTCTCTCTCTTCTCTCGTCTCTTCTCTTCGTCTTCTCTCTCGTCTCTCTTCGTCTCTCTCATCTCCTTCTTCTCTCCTCTCTTATATATAATACTATATATATATATTATAGTTATATATATATATATATATATATATATATTATATATATATATATTATATATTTATATTATATTTATATATATTATATATATATATATATTATATTATATAAATTATTAATATTTATATTAGTATTTTTAAAAAAAAAAAAAACAATGAAAAAAGTGCATCATTGTAACGTACAGATAAATTTTTCAAATTCATTCAAAAAATTGGCAAAGCTGAAAAGTAAAGCATGGCCTACCACGTAGTGAAACATTATCATTTGGCTGTTTTTTAAAATGAATTTCGATAGGTAGATTTTTAAAATTTATTGTTGAATAATTTCACATCTTTTTTCAACGCAAATATTTGATGAAATCTCACTAACTCTTAAAAGTCATTAATTGATCCATTTTATAAAAAAAGAGAAAAAATAAAGAAAAAATTTCTTTTACTAGCTTGAAAATTTCAGACATTTTTTGGTAGAATAGAATTTTTTCGAGTACAGGAAGCGAAAAAGCAATCTTATACGGAATTTGTCAAAATTCTTACGGGTTTTGGTGGAAATATTTCTCGAAAAAATTTCTTAAATTTGACAACTAAATGACAAAACGAACGATTTTTTTTGAGACACGTTCTTATTTTTCGTACAGGAACAATTGTAAGAAAATATTGCCAATTCGAAACGGGCTTATACACACAATACCTTATTCACAAATCGTAGTCCCTCAATTTAGGGCAAAAAGAAAAAAAAGTAAAAAAATTCAACAATTCCAATACTTTTTGTAAATTTATTTTTTTAATTTAAAAATATATAATATTTAACATATATGTATTATATATAAAGTATAATTATAATATATATATATATATATATATATATATATATATATATATATATATATATATTATATATATATATATTTTATATATAAAAAATAAAAATATTATTATAAATAGTATATATAATATATATATATATATATATATTATATATATATAATATCTTAATATATATATATATATATATATATATATATATATATTATATATATATATATAACTCTTAAGTATGATTATTAATAAAATATAAAGGGAAAGTTTTTAACAAACAAATTTCCAAAAATAAGCGAAAAACGAGCGAGCTTCATAACATTTACCTTTTTTATAAATCTAAATAATTATTGGGACTAAGTGTTTTTTTATGTGAAATTTCTTAAGTTCTTTTCTGGACTGTATTATCTTTAAAAATACTCATGTCTGTTTCATTTACAATTCTTACTTGTGACGCTTGCATAACTAAATTTACTGCATGTTCTACACTCTGGCTGCGGCACGGAAACAAAAGTGTTAATTGGCTTATTTACAAATTGTTTACTTTCGTTAATTGTTAAATCCCTTAAAATGGGTGGCTGGGTTGATGTACCCCTTTCTCAATCAATCTTGTTTGAATAATCATCTGCATTAAAGTTTAGTGGTTTATGCAGTTCAAAACCTCTTGCATTAGAATTCCTTGCTCTTGCTTGAATAGTTCATTGAATACATAAATCTCTTATCTCTTTTCTTTTATCCGCTAACATTGCAAGTAATACATTCTGATGAGCAAAGTACGTGTTGTCTTTTAGTACACTCTCCATAATCATAGCATGTTTTTTTGACCACATCATTAAGTAGGCACATCAGGTACCAAAAATTACTTGCACTATCAGTTGCCATTGGATGTGACTTTACCCAAAACCATCCTAGTGTGTAAACTTTCACTATCATATTTATTAGAAGATTTTGAGGAACCTTGCTTGGAAATTTTGTGAAAATATAACCGTAAGATCCTGTTTACTTTTGTTATCAATCTGGCTTGATGAAGGGTGCCTGGAGATTTCTTGGCTAATGATGGCGATGTATTCCCTGATTTTAGATAATAATCATTTCATACAAATATTTTTGTTCAGTGCTAATTTGCTTAACGATATCTTCCGGGATTTTTTCAAGGTTGCTGTTTACAAATTCAAAATAAACTATCTCCAGCTTATTTCAATCCTCAATTTTATTTCCCATGGTACCCTTAAAAGTTTTTGGTCCTGATGTTTGTACATCATTTTCCTCGAATATACGTCTGAATGGAGCTTTCATTTGCGTGTAAAATTCAAATTAACTATTGTATCGGTCTTTCCATATATATATTTCAATCATTCTCAAAACTCCACTAACTCTTCCAGTGTTAACTGGAGTCCCATTGCAAAAAAAGAAAAAAAAGATTTAAGAACTATTAAACAGTATCTTATAGAAACACTTTAGAAGTATTTTTTAGGAGGAAGATTCCTCCAGGTAGCTCAACTTCAGGATATCTATAGTCATAGATGTTCAATAAAAATCTTAAAAACAAAAATGTCAAAATAAAATACAGAAGTTTCTGATTAATAACATTTGCTATAAAATTAACAAGGATATATATATTTACAAAATATCTACATCTCTTTCTTTGATCTAAGCAGCTTAATTAATCCTGTATATATAAATACAAATATAATTAGATTGACATAATTAAGCATTAATATGGCTATATTATTATTTTAGATGTGAAATAGAATAAATTATAACACTATGTATCAAAATTTAACTTTTTCTCTTTTCCGTCGTTGAAATTAGTTTTCCAGTATTTATTTTGGATCAATAATACTTTTAGTAACAATTATTTCTCAGAAATTTTGCGTTTGCGGTCAAAAGATTGATATATTGATACTAAATGTTTAAAGGTTCGAAATGAAATATTTCGTATAAAATAAAACTACATATTACTCTGAAATGTTTTATGGTAAAAAAAAACTACTTGAAAATATAACTTCCTTATGTATACATAAAAATACATACACCGTATAACATTAAGTCTAGAAATGAAGAGTTTTTTTGCGATTTACGTTTATATTCCAAGTCATTTTCACGTAGCAATCCCCAAATGTATTAACCCATCATGTTTTCGTTGGACTTTCCCTGATAAAGATGCTTAAAGTCAAGTATGTCCTGGTGGAAGCGTTAGCCTTGCTCTTTCGAGTAAGCACCCATGTATTCTTTAAAATTATAGAGATCTGAATGCAGGATATGAACTTTAAACGACATTTTACAGCCCATTTCTTGGTAATTCTTGATCAAGGTTTCAACAAGCTCTTCATGATTTGGTGTCCTGTAATTACCTAAGAAACCAGTAACAACGCTATTGAAGCTGTTCCAAGCTTTACGTTTGGTCGTGTTGACCTTCTTTGGAAATTCCTCACAACTTATGATCTTTATCTGCGGTTAGACGAAAACCTCTGACCTAGCCTTCGCTTCCGACAATTTTGGAAAATATTGTCGAAGATGTTTAAATGCTGCAGATTCCTTATTCAGGGCTTTGACATTGCTTCATTAAACCCAGCTTGATGTGCAAAGGTGGCACCAGTACTTTGCAAGGATCAATCAAGGGTTCCCATTTCACATTGTGAATTCTTTTAGTAAACTCCGTGCTCTTCGGCCACACTCTCTTGTGATAGTGTGCTTCTGAGTATCTACTATCCCAGAAGCAGAGGTAGCAAAGAAATTTTTGCACACCCACCTTGAAGGCCCATAAGGAAAGCTATCATTTTGAAGTCTCCAATGACCTCCCAACCGTATTGTTTCCTCTTCGAAAGTTGTAGCAGTCTTGACCCTATTGCACTCTTCTTTGAGATGAATTGAATGTGTAACACAGAGGGAT
>JABUQX010016365.1:40000-42500 GCA_015478945.1 Trachelipus rathkii | reverse complement strand
TAATATATATATATATATATATATATATTGTATATATATTATATATATATATATTTATATATTATATATATATATTTATTATATATATAATATAATATATATTATATTATATTATATATATTATATATATATATATAATATAATATATATATATAATATATATATATTATAAAAATATATATACTATATATAATATTATATATATATATATATATAATAATATATATATATATATATATATATATATATATATAATATATACTATATATATATATATAATATATAATATATTAGTATATATATATATATATATATATATATAAATATAGACTACCTTTGAACGTGCTTTATCCCCTAAAGGGGTAACACGGGGGGGGGGGCACAGGAAATCGAACTTTAAGGCCGGCCATCCAAAAACTAGAGCCACCAACATGTTCGCAGTCCAGAGTTTTATTCTCTGCCCGCCAGGTAGATAAAAACTACCAACTGCTTAAGCTAGGATTTGAACCAGCATCCTCTCGTATGAGAGTCGGCGACTCAGCCTCTGCGCCACAAGTGCATATATTAGTGATGCAGCAGATGTCATTTTTTTCGCATCCGCGATGTGGATGCGGATGTTTTGGATTTTAACATCCGGGGTGCGGATGTGAATGTTTGATATATATATATATATTATATTATATATATATTATATATATATTATATATTATATATATATATATATATATATATATATATATATATATTATATATATATATACTATATATATATAGTAATATATATATTATCAATATATAATATAAGTATATATATATATATTATATATTATTCTTCGAGTTTTAGCCAGAATCTATTAATTTAATTGTTGACCAAGTGTTTGTGGGACGGGGGACCCAACTAAATGCACCCACCAACCTCTTTCCCCAACCCGCAACCTTAATGAAAGAGATATTACACATGGATTATATACTTTTTGCACTAGCATTGCCAAAATTTCAAATATAGGAAGGTTGTGCTTGAGAAACATCAATTTTTCTGCCTTTTCTGCTGAGAGTCTGTTTCTCTTTACATCATATATTAGCCCAGCATTGCTAAATATCCTCTCACTTGGAACATAAGTTGGAGGACCGGCCAAGTATTTCCTTGCAAGTTTAGTCAAGCGTGGGTAAGCATTTTGCTTAACTTTCCACCAACTAATAGGATCATCCATTTGTAATCTAGTCGTTTTTCTTGGAGATAGTTTTCAATCAATATTTTGGTAATGCTTGTGTTTTCCACATCACTACTGACTGTACGAAATTTCTACAGCTGAATCTTCGTTTATTTTGATTTATCTTCCTAGGAGGTGTTCGTTTCTGGTAGATTTCGTATTTTTTCTTCTTTTTAAATGGGTGGCGAATTAATAGACTGGTCGGATTGAAATTTTTCAGCTGCAACACACAAGTGACGATTTTACACTGTTCTAAAATATTGTGTTAACCAAAAAACTGCTTTATAAAACGGGGATCTAGGTAAGTTGCAATAGTAAGAAGGTCATTAATTTCCACAGAAAAAAAAACAAAAACCTTTTTCTAGCTCGTTTTATTACATCTTTCATTCTTTTAAACCGCTCATCATTTTCATTTTGAAGATGGTTCAAAATGCTCGCCTTTACTTGAAGATTAATAGTATTAATCTAGGAGACAGAAGCTGTAGGGCGTCTGAATGTTTTTTGGCATCCCAATCTCATGAAGACCTCTGTTGAAATCAATTATTATGACTTCATGCTGCGAGATCATGAGTCATCATTACATAGTTGAGTCGAGTCCCATGTCTCTCATTTAAAGTTTGCGTTCAGATTCATCTTAAGTATTTTTATTATATAAATTCTTTATCAAATCTCACAATAAACATCCGCTGCCAACATCCGCCCCAAAAAAAGGCCCCAAAACAAAGCCCCCGCGAGGATGCGAATGCGGATCTTTAAAAATGTGCGGATGCTCCGCGGAGGCGGATGTTACCTGCATCACTAGTATATATAACCCACCACTAGAGTAAATGTCATTCACAGGAACGGAACGGACCTCAACCCCATGAAACCCCACACCAACACAGACGACAGTATCAGTGAAACTATGTAACCCCCGCAGAGATTTCACTGCAGTATTGGGGCCGTCACCGCGATAAATTTAGGAAAACATAAATCACGTAACTAGACCTGGGAGAGGTTGGGGAAGGTTATGTCGGGGGTATAATTGAGAGAGGGATCATTCACGTACGAAGCGACTCCGATAAACATGGAGAAGATAGTGCGCCAACTGTCAAGAGATCAGTGCGTGCAGATGACAACACTCCATGCCGAAGGACACGGGTACCGGGCATTTGGTCGACGGTTCGGTGTAGCGCACACAACGATTGACGGGTGGTCTAACGGTACCAGGAAACCCCGACACATGATCGCCGACGAGGACAAGGTACGCCCAGGGCCACGACACCCGTGGAAGACCGATTTATACGTCT
>JABUQX010016365.1:20000-22500 GCA_015478945.1 Trachelipus rathkii | reverse complement strand
TTAACATGGTAATATTTAAACAAAGAAATATCAAAACCTGTCTTCTTTATATACGAACCAACAGATATATGCTAACGTAACAAAGTTTTTCGCATTAATAAAGCTTAACATGGCCATCATCTGAACGTGAATATAAATGCACGGTGACAAACCTAGGCATACCTAAACATAGAATAAACTGTTTAACGTTAACACAAATTCACACTTAACAGGCAGTAAAAGTACTACATAGCATTCAAAGAACTTAACTTATTCAACTTTGTCAAGGATATCTCTAACATAACAATGTTTAATATTTAAATTAACATGGAATATTTAAAAAAATTATACAACAAGCATTGGGTAATTAATCAATACTGATCAAAGAAATCTACCTAACGTAATAAGTTTCCATACAATAAAGCTAACATAGCATACATCGAACTAGGAAACTATGTACAACGACAAACCTTACACAACTTACACATGAATAACTGTTAACATTAACAAAGTCCCACTGAGTTCTTTATATAGTAACTAACATTGCATGCAAAACGTACCCTATTCATACTTTTTTCAAGCTATTCTCTAAAATATTTAACGTTTAATCTAACATACACACTAATTATTTAAAAAAAATGCAGTGCATATCCTTGTCTGATTATCATACAGACCAAAGAAATATATGCTAACGTAACAAAGTTTTTTTACATTAGCAATAGTAATTTTTAACAAAAATTTTATCATAACCTTACTAAATATCATAATCCCAACAAATAATTGCAGCAAATACAAAGTTTTATCCAAAGCATATCAATAAAAATAACAAGTGTTATCCAAAACATAAAAAAAAATAAGTTCTTTGAATAAAATCATAGTAAAGTGTAATATACATACCCAAAGGCAGTAAATCAGTAAATGAAACACCCGTCCCGCATCCCCGCCCTCCCTACCCAACGTCTAATGACCTTTGGATGCATTGAATCTATTGATTCAGGTCCACATTCGAGTAATCATTTCGGATAGAACATATCACAAAATAAGTTCTTTATTACATGAACCATCGAATATGGTTGCTAACGTAACATTGTTTTCACATTAACAAAGAATAACATAGCATTACTAGAACAAGAACATAAATGTCAATGACAAAACCTAACCCACCTTAGGTACGAATAAACTACTAACATTAACAAAGTTCCATACTTAACAACAGTAAAGTACCTACCACACGTACAAAACGTAACCTATTCACAACTCTTTTTCAAAGCATATCTCTAACATACCAATGTTAATTTTACATTACATGGTATGATTTACAAAAAATTAGCAATTAACCCCTGTCTAAATTAATATTCTGACAACGAATATATGCTAACGTAACAGTTTTTTACATTAAAATATAGTAAAATTTAAACAAAAATTCATCATAACCTTACATAAATATCATAATCCCCAAAGAATAATTGCAAACATAACAAAGTTTTATCCAAACATAACATAAAAAATAAAGTTTTAGCCGAACATAACATAAAAACAAGTTCTTTGAATAAAATATCATAGTAAGTGTAAAATAGTTTCACTGATTTAAAGATGCAATCAATAATCAGTAAATCAACCACCCGTCCTCTACCTCCCCTACCCACCAACCCTTCCATGATCTATTGATTCTATTGATTCAAGTCATATTTCGAGTATCATTTTGGATAAGCATAACATAAAAATAACTTCTTTATACACTGACCAACGAATATATGTCAACGTAACAAAGTTTTAACATCAACAAAGCTAACATATCATACCCTGAACTAAGAATGTAATGTACAACGACAACTAACATACTTTACGCTCGAATAAACAGTCAACATTAACAAAGTTCCATACTTTAACAGCAGTAAAGTAAACTAACATTGCGTACAGAACGTAACCTGTTCACACTTTTTTCAACGTTCTGTAACATAATTGGTATTTTTACCTTAACATAGTAAAATTTAACAAACATTTATCATAACCTTACTAATTGTCATACAGCCAACGACTATATTCTAAGGTAACTAAAGTTTTTCACATCAAATAAAGCTAACACATCATAACCCTGAACTGAGAATACAATGTACAACGACAAATCTAACATACCCTACACGTATGAATAATCTACTAACATTCACAAAATTCCCTACTTATCAAAGTAAAGTAGCCAACAGGACATACAAAACTCAATGCATCCCACTTTTCCAACAATCAACAACAGCTATAAGCATTATTATCTACAAATCCTTTAAACCAGTGACCAAAACTATCAAAGATATCCAGCATCATGACTTGAACTTACACTACAATACATCAAAGTTTCACTCAATCGAATAATTAACCAATCATTTTTTGGGAAAAAAAAAACCTTAAAAAAAAAAATTAAAATAAACGTAGACACTAGCAAAATTCTCAGCAAACCTAACATTACTTACTCCAGCAAATACTTAACCTATATGCTCAAGTTTCTAACACTTAATCATCAGTTAAC
>JABUQX010016365.1:0-15000 GCA_015478945.1 Trachelipus rathkii | reverse complement strand
AATTTGAGTTTAAAGCATTTTCTAACATATGTTTTGAGGTATCTTTATAATTCTTTTTAATTTTTAATACCGATTTAAATTTATCTCTGTATTTCATCATATTTATAATCGGACAGGGAAACTCCACAACAAGGTTAAAATAACTTAAATTTGACACAAAGGGATTCCATTGTGATAAAGGTTGACTCCCAGAGCTCGATTTAAGCTTCTGGTACATGTCTGAATAAGTCAAATTATCAAAAGGTAAAATGCCACTAGTATGAAAGCATTCGTTAGGAAAAAAGGGTACGGAAAAATTAACAAATGTCCTCTTTAATATCTTGCTCATTCTTGGAGACACAATTATCTGTGAAGAAGAATATATATATATATATGAAAAATATAGAGATCATTACCTGGACATCATTCTGCCTGATCAGGATTATCATATTCACATCACGAGTAAGGGGGAAAGAAGTTAATAGTTGAAGCTGAAAGGTTCCAATAAGTTCATTTGTCGTGAAATATATTTATTGGATATTATGAAATTTAGTAAAGAAATTGAGGGAGCACAAATTCTCCTCCATCTAAACCGAGATGTTTTAATTATTTGATATCTCCAGTGGCAAGCAGTGAGAGACGTTGCCTATGCAGAGGCGTAATGGTAAAACAAAAGTCGATCCTCTCTAATCTAGTAATATAAGTTACGATGTGGATTTATGGTAGACAAGGTAAAAATGATAATAAGACATATAACTCAACCTTACGTGGACAACAACATATTCAATCTATCTGCTAAATCAGATTAAGATAAGAGGTATTCTCACTCTAATGGGACGATATGTGCACACAAGCATAACATATTAGCAAAATAGGTTGTAGTACAGCTAAAAGAGATGCTAGCTACTGTGAAGAGATCACTTTCTATTGGTTGAATGACAATGATAATATTCCTAATTGATCAATAATTTTTGAGAAGGTTTTCGGAGTAAAAATTATCTACAAGGCAAAGAGGAGTTGATATTTCTCTAATTCTCGTAATTTCTTGGAAATACACAACTTCTAGCATACTATCAAATACCTTTCAGCCTCCCACCCTCTCTCGTCCGATTCAGCTCCGTACAAAGTCAAGTTGCAATAGAATCTATCTAGAACAGGAAGAAATATTTATCTCGAAGCCACAAAGAATCGTTATCCCCCTGATACAATTAGCACATCTTCTGCCTCTCACATTTCTCTTGCTCATTCTAACCCTTTTACGACTATTCATACTACTGAACTTATGTTCTCTCAGTATTAAATATCTTCTTCTAACTCACGAAACTTCCTTTCCCATCTTTCTCATTTCTAATTAACTTTCTCATACACATGCTGGAATACTTCGTCGTTTGTCTATACTCTCGGTATAGTCTAATAGTTTTCTATCACTCTTTAACTTTCTCTTTGTTTTATTACTTCTTGTGTCATACATACTACTACGTATACATCTCTACAATCAATTCTTCCTTGGACGGTCGGTTTCCTCCACTGTCAATTCTCGATTATTAGATCGTGCGTATTTCCAAAAATGTAATCGTGTTTTTCTTGATATTACCATCGTTCCACTTTGTTAGATATTGTGTTCTGTAACACAGATTTGTAAAATTTTATGATTTTCCCTTTTTCAAAGAGGGTCTATCACAATTATTGGGGATAGTATATCTCTCATTATATTCTAATATCTTCATATCTCTATTCTTACTCACTCTATCTCTCATATATCTCTACTCTCCTATATTATCTATCATATCTATCTATATCTTATACATATATATACTACTATATATATATCTCTATATTCTCTACTATTTACTCTCTCTCTCTTCTTCTACATCGTATATTATATTATGCTAATCTATCATATATCATATATTACGTAATATCTATATATTCATATACGCTTATCAATATAATTATAAATCTACATATATATTACGTATATATATATATAATATATATCTATATACTATATATATCATATAGCTATATTATATAAAATCTATCTTCTAATAATATTATATATATTAATAATATAAATATATATCATATTATATATTATATTATATATATATATATATATTATATATATATAATATATTAATATATATATATATTAATATATATATATATATAAATATATAATATATATATATATATATATTTAATTATAATATATATATATATTTCCTATCGTATTTTATACCTAACACCTTTTAGATGTATGTGTAAATAGTTAATATATAGTATTGAATATAGTATATATATATATTAATATATATTCTTGGGTTCAAGTAAAATAATATTTAAGAGGCTGATATTAATAAGATTTATACATGGTTTGGATAATTTGTTTATATATAGGTTATTTGAATAATATATACCAGTTTCTTTCTTTAATGCGTTATTTCTTGTTTTATTATTATTATTTTTTTTTGTGGTGAATACATTAATAAAGTAAATTGAACACTATTATTTTTTTATCTAACCGATGAGTAAAGGAGTTTTTATTTATAATTAATAGTATATTTATTAATAATATATAAATATATATATCACTATATATAACTTACCTATATATTTTATATTTATCCTTTTATTAATTAGCTATATTATATATTAAATATAATACTATTTAAATATATACTTATAAAATACATAAAAAATACAAATATAATATAATAAAAAATTATATTTATTATAAATATATATATACCCGTTTATTAACAGTTATCAATGAAAATTGATAATTATTATTATACTCCTACAACTTATATAAATAGATAAAGAAAGTATTTTCCACTTATAAGCTGCAGATGGGAGTATTATGAAATTGCATTACAATTTTATATTATTTTAAATTTGTTTATATATACGTTTAAAACTTTATTTACAATACATTAACATCTAAATAAAACAAGTGCCTATCATTATAGCCTATATCGTTGAAAGTAACATGACCTATTCTACCAAATGCTCACGATAGGAGGCTTTATGTCGTGATGGCTTGAGTTTGGTAAACGAGGCTCATTTTCTTGTTGTTGGCTCTACTTTTAAAGACTCATCTAATTAGCCATGAAATAGGTCTGTACTCAGACGAAAGCTATCAAGCACTAAACGGACTTGTTTTTTTAAGATTTATGTATGTATAAAGTTTTAAAGCTGATAGTTGTAAAATATTAATATAATATAAAAAAATGTCACGATGCAAATTCATAATACCATCTGCAACTATATATTTTTCACATATAATAAATACAAAAAAATGAAATCAATAATATTGTATGTCCACAACAAAATAAGATATTAATATATAACAACTCTCAACACTATATATACTATCTAGTATATTATATATAGTAATATAGTATATATCTGCTATATAATATATATATATATTACTATATAATATAAGAATTAATAATATAATTAATTTAGGTATTTATTATAATTTTTTTTTATGGTTTATTATTATTAAAAAAAAAATAATAAAAAATCACAAATATATGTGAGAGTTTTTGGTTTTTTTTTATATTATATAATAAAAATAAAACTACATAATGTTTGTTTATTTCTGCAATCACCTTAATTATAGTACCTATATACTATATACACAGGGTCACTAATACCTATTATCTGGACTTATCCTATATACTCAATTCACACATATTCTTAATATATATATAATATACGGTCTCTAAGTATAGTATATATTGGATATATGCATGGGCCAGACCGAGAGAACAATCGCATTGCAATTATTGACATGCATGTCTTTGCTAAGATATAGCTATTAGAGCATTTACAAACCATATAATCGACAACTATGAATAAAGATAATATGGGACAACAATGAATGTAATAGAAGGAATGGGGATAGTTAATGTAAACATACCCTACGACGGTAGGAACTTTCCTCTTCGTAGACATCTACTGTGCATAGCGTTTGGTAATATCCCTACATAATAGCTCCACATACAATAGTCGGTGCAATCGCTTGGCCAATCTCATATCTGACTGAGACTACTCCACTTGCCATATACGTCCCTTCATCATGAACTTTAGATCTTGATGGAAGGCGTTCACGTGCCGCTCCCATCCACTTAAACTATTTGCATAACGCTTATCAGCACACAAATTTGTTATCCGAATGAAATGTAAAGTAGCTGCTACTTATAACTCATCATCTCAACCCAAGCCCATGAGTAACATTGAAACACTCGAGTAGACTCTCTGAATATCTTATACGTCTCTATGGTTCTCGGCTTTCCTTTCCCCATTCTGCCAAACAAATTCTGTGCTACTAATTCTGTCAAGTTATTTTATCCACGCCCTCGTTTGTCTCTAACACGGCCATTGGTTGTAGCAAAAGGCAGCCATTTCACGGAGGAGTGTCCGTATTTGGGGGCCAATCCAAATATTCCCAGCTTTCCTTCTTCTCTTGTCACACCAGAAACCCACGACAGAAGCCATATATAAGCGGTATAGCCCTATTCCTATGCAACCGATCAATAGGTCGTCTAGTGCGGCTCTTTTCCCCAACACATTGATTCATCAAACGCAAGCATATTCTGAGCATATTTGCTAGTTTGGCTATGCGACAAGAACCTTAAGCATCAGTCTCACCTTCCCTAATAAATGTTGAGTCCAGAGCTAGTGTCTCACGGTACATATTCCTGTCACCTATTGCCGTATAGGGAGTTTCACAGGTGGCACATTCCGTCTTGATTAGGTCCAATGATCCTTCCTTGCTGCCTCTGGAGGATCTATTACTGTCCCAAAAGCACAGGTACACCAGTGATATTTGGTGAACCCTGCTTTGCTGACCGATCTTATTTACCACACCATGTGATCACCATTATCGAGGGTCGAGAATATAGCACTCATTAAATTTCCCACAAAGGTAACGGTACCTGATATTGATAGCCATATTCACTAACTGTCTTGATTTCGCATCACCTCCACTGCTTCGTCACATCCCCCGTACCGAGTTCCCTACTGAACCCGGAGCATACCATGTTGCCGTTGTGTACCACACACACTTTAGAACTGCTCTTCACGCAATAAACAGCCGCCGTCTACAAGCGCTGCATCGATATGCGCGCACTCCCATTACAAACAGAAAGGTTCACCACTAGGGATTTTGCATCTAACTCACTGCAATAACAATCCACAGGTCTACATATAAGGTAAGTGAGTGACCAGTGACGCATGAGGTGCTGAATTTATAATTTTGCTATATATTCTCACAATTCTTAAGCACCTTACCTTAATCACTAGCTCTATTGTGTCACACTATACTTTTGTTTCTGGAGCCCCGAGTGAATATAGTAAACAAATTAGTGTTGTGTTTCTACCGTTATTCTCTTATTACAACATAATCCAAGGCTAATAGTGTTATATTACGAACTAATCCATTGTCAATAATCACACAATTGTACAGTAACTAAACTTCTGTGATATCTAAAGTTGATAAGCTCTAAACCTGCTACGGTCACAACATAGGTAATGAGTTTCACTGTCATTTTCTTGCTGCTGGGTTTAATTAGGATTCTATCACATATATAGATCATTTTTGGTCACTATAAAACAGTCTTATTAATGTTATAACCGAGGTAATTTAGTGATAATGTTATACTGAGAATTATACTTCAGGCTCTTTTCCAGTCACAGACTCACAGTTAAGCCTACCCTTATAACTTTTTATATTATAACCCTGGCCTAACAATGAGCGCAATAAGCCTCAGAATAAACTTGTTTAAATTTTTTTAACACTCCTTATTTATTAAAGACGAGAGTTGTACTGTCTTCTTTATTTTACAACGTTTATGGACTACCTTAAATACCTGTTAAAAGCATGGCAACATAATAGGTACAGGTTGTAAGCTACATATAATCAATAACTGGTTATACAAGTGTATAGGAATATGAGCACTCTTGTGTGATATCTCGTGGGACTTTTGTTAAAAGTGATATATGTGAACATAGATGCTCCTTTAAAAGTCTGGCTTGTTGATTCCTGAATGCCAGAGAATCTGTGAGTATCTAGTTATTAAAGGAAGGAGATTGCAAGACCATTTGAATGTTAGAAAAATTGTGTATATGGATTGATGACACTGAAAAAGTATTGAGTTGAAGAAAAGGAGCGGGAAATGTATAGGACGAGAGAGAGAGATGATGTTTAGATAGGGAATGTCGACGGCAAGGAGGGAGCGGATCACTAGGGGTAAGAACTATGAGAATGACTAAGTGATTCACCTTACGGTCAGGTAAGTCATGTATGAGGGAAAAGGATAAAAGTAAGAGGCTATATTATTAGGAAAAGATGTAATCTAGAGTTTGTAGAAACTACGAAAATAATGATTTAAAGATGAGGATCTCGAAAGTCACATTCTCAACACTTTTGTACTTGCTATGTACCATCGACTGTCTTATAACCAGTATTGTGAGTAAGAAGGGATTATAGAGGTGCACAATGGTTAAATGTTTGGTTATTTTTCTAGAAGGGTAAGCACTGATAAATTGGCTAAAATTTCGAGACTCTATGACGAGTACCGTATAGATAGGCACATTATTTCATAATCTCTCGAATTAAAATTCAGCCATTGAGAGTATTGATTATCCAATGTTCGGAGTGAAGATCACCACTTGCAAAGTGTGACTAAAAAAGAGAGATTGATTATACCATGTTGAAATATCAAAGAGGTAGAGATTCATTGTGCATAGTGGTAAAGCAAATGTATATGAATGATTGATTGCTATCGAGATATGTGTACTATAAGATATTAATAAGCAGATTATAACTGGAAGATTGAATTGCTAGATAGATAAAGCTGGGAGCTTGGAAGATATATGTGCTTGTTACGAGATTTTCTGTTGGATCCCTTTTCACTTTGATGCAAAGATAATAATTTACGGTGCCATACTAGCGAAATGGGGGAGAGCATAGGGCTGTTAGGAGACGATAAGATACAGGTATTACGGGATTATAGTTTTTCAGAAGAAATGATGGTTACGAGGTTTTGGAGATCTTCTGTGCGAGTAGAGTTGCGTGGATAAAGATCTTTTTGCAGCAGATGAGTTCCAGTTGAGTCGTAAAGGTGTTGAGCTTCTCACAGTACTCATAAGTTTGGAGAGTCTTTTGAACAAACTACGTAAAGAGAGGCGGGTTCTTAAACCTGTGATACAAATAGTATATGTATATGTGAGAGTAATCTTGTATTAAATACTGTGGGTTGTAGATATAACTAAAACTCACAATGTGTCTATACAAACGAGGATTTTAAAATAATGATTGCATTGCAATTTAGCATAACGATTAATTTCGTAGTATTTCACATGTTTTTTACAAATGCTACACATGGAGTGAAAAAGAATAATTAGAGAGAGAGCGAAGTGAAGCTGATTAGAATTTATAAGAAAAAACTGATACCTTAGGAAATTTCTAAGAATATGATAATGAAGAAGTGATAAAGAATCATGATAATGATATATGAAATGAATGTAAATAATTTTAGTAGATTTCCGCGTAACCTTTCAGGAATATAGAAATATGAAGGGATATTATAACTTATTGCTGAGTAGGCAGCAGAAAAGAGAGGATATAGAATGGTGTGTGGCTGTTTGTGGTCGGCGATATATATGGTGTAAAAGCAATATTCAATACTGTACTAAATGAGAACGTCGATTAAAATTAATTTCATTTTGAATATGTAATAGTGTGGGTAGTATTCCTTATGAATTACAATAAATCAATAGTAATTAAGGGGCTATTGTTTTATAGACCTCATCAACTTGGCCAGAGTCCAAGAATTAGATGCTGAAATGTGAAGAAATAATAGAGGAGACAGACGATGCCAACAAGTAATGAAAAGAGGTCTAGTCCGAATGGGTGATTGTTAATTTTCCTTGGAACAATCTGAGCTATTGGGATTTCCTTGTCTAATATGGACCGTAGTAGTTGTAGTATCGTTAATTCGATATACTAGATCAAAGACTTCTTAATTAGGCCTCGCCAAGACCTCCTTATGGCCTTAATATTAACTTATAGACTTAATATTAACTAATGATGAAAGTATGGTGGATGAAGTTAGAGTTGAGAGAATCAGACATAGTGACCAGAATATAATTAGATTTAATATGAATGTGATATCTGGGCCAAATTGCAAGTTTAAATAGGAAAAAAGATCATAAGATTTTCGAAATGGCGAATTTACCAAATTTCGAGACATACATGCTTAGTATAACTCACTGGGATAAAGAGTTTAAAAGACCAACCGAGTTTTATCATAGGTGGGAACATTATAGACAAATTTTTTACTGAATTATTCAGTTTTTTAACTAGTCAAGTATGTTTTAAGAGAGATTAACCATGGCTAGTCGTGGCGAAGAAGCAAAACCTGTTTGGGTGGAATAGGAGAAGATAAGAGAGAATTACATTGAAAAGCGTCCGAGAGTGTTTAACATATTCAAGTGTAGTAATACGAAGCATGATTTAGAAAATTATAGGAAAAATAGAAATGAAACTTAACCAGTCAATAAGAAGGCAAAGAGAGAGGCAGAAATTAATTTGTCAAGGAATAGTAATAGTAATAAGGACCTGAAGAAGAGTTTTTTAGCTTTTCTCACTAAATAAAAAGTAAGAATAGGACAATTGTCCAATTAAAATTAGATGAACAAATTTAGTGAAGTTTCAGATAAGGAGCTTGGTCCACATTTCAATGCTTTATTTTGCTTCATGTTAAAGCAAGAGAATTAGATGAATGGTTCAGTGACGATCTCAATAGTTTCTCTGGTATGCCATGTAACAATAGACGCACAGAACCTGGGGCATTCTGAATTTCGATGTAAACCAGATATTAAACGTTTATTAGATCATACTGATCCAGTAAAGCTGCAGGCCCTGACTGGTAATAATATGGTAGAATTCCTGAAAGCGGGTAGTTTACGCATTGCAAAGGCACTGATTTTTGAATTTTTAAAGCGATCCTATAACATTTGGTGAGCGTACCAAGATGACTGGAAACAGATATGTTGTCGCCTATTTAAAGAAAGGTAGTAAGGAAGATTGGGAAATCATAGGCCACCTCCGTTGAGGCTTAGAACATGCTCTGGTTGCTGAAGGCAGTTCTGAGATGAAGAGTCTAGACGTGGCGGTAACGCAGGTCCTAATGAGATAGCAACTATCTTATGAAGATAACAAAGTGTATAGGGGTACACTCACAGAGCATACTTGAGTAGCTACTGGTTTTCACAAGCGACAAGAGTTAGGGTCCATAGCGTTCAAGAACCAAACCTTGAGGATTTATGGAATACATATACTGACTGGATCGACTGTTCGGTACCACCGAGGAGAATCCAGGGATTGATAGTTAGTAGCATTAGACTTTAGTAGAAGCCTTGTCTGATAAGGTTCCCCCAAATACGTAGGCTGCGACTGAAAAGCTTATATTACGAATGCTAGGATTGCTGATGCGGTTGACGATGGTACAGGTGCGCTGGCTAGAGTTGGTGGATTAAGAGAGTGGTTAGCAGAAATAAGAAAGACAGCGGAGTTAGCTGTACAAGGCAGAACTGTGGAAATAATCATCATCCGGGGGGAAATCGAGTGAGAAGATGCGTGTCCCACGAGGGTGTTAGTGCTGGGCCCGACTGATGCGTTATCCTCCATATAGTACCATGACGAGATGATTTGAGAACGCGAGGGACAGTATAAAAGTGCCACAGGTTCTGAGTTCTGCAGGAGTGATACTAAAGTGGCCACCTCAGTTAGGCATAGTGAAGGATGCATAAAGACTAAATGAATGCTTGATCCAAAGACTTCTTGGGTGGGCAATAAGTGGCAAATGAATTTTTAAAATAAGTAAAAAGTGTACCTAGGTTACTTCACCTGTAGAGAGGCTGACCTATTATCCATATAAAAGTTTTAAACTAGATATAATGAGGGAGTGGCTTGAGTCTGTGGACCAAGAAAAAGAATTAGGTGTGATATTATAAGCAATAATTTGAAAGTAGCTAATCTGTATTTGTTTGGAAGCTAAGAAATAAAGCTAATAGAGATGCGGGTCATAATAAATCGCAATGTTTTTAACAAGAGCAAGGAAGTAATAAGTAAACTGTAATATAATAGCTAATGTTAAGGTAATTACCAGTAATATAGTAGTATATGGTGGCTAAAAGGTTTGGGCCCTACCTTATAATATAAAAGAAAGACTAGATATGCTAGAGAGAGTGCAACGTAGAGCAATAAGGATGATTATCTGTGGTTTGAGGGTAAGAGCTATGAAGGTAGAAGGCTGAAGGTAGATTAGTGAATGTTTATCTGTAGAAAGTATGAGTCAGATTTTTATATCTCTAAGAGGTAGGTAAAGATACTATAGTACTACAAAATTAATTATTACATCATATTGATAACATAGAGACCAGATAATAACATTTTTCATAGTAAGAAAGCTGGACAAGTATGAGACAAGGTGAGCATTAATGAATGTGTAGAAAGATTAAGAACAACAGACTATTACCACTCTTTGTATATTAGATAAAAAAGCCTATGCATTCAGTATTATTAGGGGTTGTTAAATTTGTGAATACTTGTTTATAACCAGAGGAGGTTGTGTGAGTTTCTGGGATGAATCGAAAGTTTGCTACTATCTTTCACTATGTAAAACGGTTATGATATTCGGAATCTAGTGATGGGTTGGGGTATCCATTGAATGATACTCAATAATTGTACCGATTAAAGTCAAATTGCGGAGGTTATTTATTTTAGCTTGTATTATGTGCATTTTATAAAATAATGAATAGAATGGCATTGTTAGACAATAACTTATAATGTATGTATATAATAACGATGCATGGTGGATGGTTTGGTATCACATTTATTAAATATTAATACAATATAGTTAGTACTTATTTGTACGTAAGGAACCAAATTAGGCTAGTGCGATTTAAGTTATGTAGGATGAACAAATTGCAACTAGCCTTAGGTGTGAGCTTGTGGATTTGCATGAGCATGTTTGTAGTGGGGTTGAGACTAGAAGGGCGAGTGGTCGTTTTCGGATAAGGCCATCATGATGAGGTTATTTTACACTGTAAACTCTATATTCCTAATGTCCTATGTCCAATCTGATTAGCTAGGGAAGAGCTCCGTCAAAGAACTCTCTGCAAATGCTACATGTGTACGATATAACATGTCATAACACTCTGGTGCATGGATGGCGCCAGATATGTCATTTTGGTTCATGGTGAGCAACCTTTGGAATAAAGTACCGAAGTACGAGGAGCATCGCCTCAGAAGACGAAAGAACGTCGAAGCAGTCAATATATTATTTCATCAACTCTCATATCTTAAGATCGTTCCGTAATTACCACCTGTGGTTAGTACATAATGACTGGATCTATGCCGATGAACGTCGAGTTAATTTCAGATGAATGATTATGATATCATCATCCCAGGTACAAGTTGGGACTCATCCATACATGTCCTGACGTAACTACAAGCTACCACCCATGCTTCTACATGAAGTATATCGAGTGACCCGCAGTACACTCTTGCTGCTATTGCTAGAATAGTGACCCACGGAAAGGTATACAACCTGTCTTAATACAGTCCTAATACAGTGCGGAGCTAAAGCATTAATATGAAATTATTATGTCTTCCTATGGAACTAAAATGCAAAAAAGAAGATTGAGATCTATCTCAAATGTGTGATAATGTCATAGTTGAGTAATAAGCATTTCAACTGAGAATATTATATGGAATCCATGCAACCTCTCGAAATTCACTTATATATTCTGCTACAATCTTTAATATATGTTCAACCAAGAAAAAACTGTTACCTTTTCGTTGGACTCAGTGTAAGTTTTCGTTATGTTTCCTAAAATGGATGAGCTGCTGTAACTCTTGAGTACATTAGCTCATTCGGGGCCAATATATCAGCGAAGTGATTATTCGGTAATTCTCATTAACCAGAAATATAATTCGAGATATATTTAATTTGGAATAATAACACGTCCGATACTATTTAGCCGAAGGTTAATATTTCAGTATCCGGCAACATTCCTTTAATCATATTATAAATAATGATAAGTAAATATTATATATCTATTACTTATACTTATGATAATTTCAAGCTTATTTATATTTCCTTTAATATATAATTAATTAAATATATATATATATAATATTATAAATATATATATATATTATATATACTACTATATAAGTCCCTTCTATCCAAAAATTAGTTTTCACAAAGAATTAGTAATTAGAAAATAAAAGATAAGTATAATAAGCCTATACTCTAAAAAAATTGAGTATCCCACAAATTGGATCAAAATTATGCCCGGATATAAATTAGCTCTCAGGGGACATTTGCTACCAATTTCATTAAGTGCCTCAAGTAGCATTATTATACCTGAATTACAAAATTCAAATTTTTATATATATAATATTATATATATAACATACCTCACATACTCACTTTTTATATATTTGTAAACAATATTTAAGTTAATTGGGTTTCTCAATAAAGAACTCATGGAGATATTGACTATTTTTGAGTTTCGGGATATTATAGAGGTATGAACACTACATACTCAGAAATAGACAGAAAAGAAGCTCACACAATGGGCCTTATCAACAGCCTGTCCCGGTCAAGGCTAATAATATCGAATTGTAATATTGCTATTTAAACACATAAAATAATGAGAGCATCTCTAAAGGCTAAAGTTACTTGATTTCAAAGTATTGGCTACTCAATTGCTCGTAAACCAGTTATTGATATCATACTTTATTTAGACTCGTATACACATTAGCCTAGTTAACATTTACTAATCAGACTCTCCTACAGTTAACATTGCTTATAATTCACTTCATATCAAAGAGAATATAGCCCTCACATTACGCCACTAATAACCCTATTACTAACTTTACCTAATTTTTTGATAGACAAGTCTCCAAAACAGGTACTCCGCTGAAGACAAAGCTCAACACCATTATATTGCAATCAAGTGAAGTTCTGTCTACTGAGGCGATAAACGATCATCGCTCCAAGAATTTTTCTCCACAATATAAATTTGGTTACTAAAACCTAATTTCATTTTCTGAACAATTTCCTAACCCTTTTATTTACACCTACTCTGTGGGGTGCTTTGTGGATTTGACATGGAGCATGGTTTGAGTTATAGTTGGGTGTTGAACTTGAGGAGGATATAAGTCCTGAGGAAGGCCAGGATGTACTTCTTACTGTAATTTATATATCAAAATGTTACAAATTATTTTGACTATGCTGCAATAAGCTAACCTTAATGGATAACCTAGTCTAAGCAGTAAAAAATCATGTATCCTATTCTTATAGCTCACACTTAAATCATTTCTTTACATAATATTCAACCTTCACTTAATCATCTGCTATTTATATTTTTTCTGACCTTCTAAATATATATATAGTTACTAAATATTCCATTTGATTACGCTACACATGTGAATTTATATACATTTGAATTAAATTTGTCCGAACCGTCAAGTTAGTCTAATACATATCCACGATATCACTTACTCTGGTACCTGGATAACATACTCTCAACACTCTCAATCTTTTCCTTCAATCCGTATTTTGAAAAGTCCTAATCTACGGTTTATAAGTATCATGACGAAGTCTCAACTTACATCAAATGTCATCAGCCTTTCCTTGGAGGAGAAAGACCGCAGGATGCATTGGACTCCTGTCCGCCGATACTCTCATCTGATTACCTTGACTCACCATTACGGAAAAGTACTAGATAAGTCAAACCTGTTTACTTATGTTTTCAAGGTCACTAATAGGCCTTAATACTGTACTTATTCGAGATATCTACTAATCTTGTTATTATCTATTATCTACAGCTTCTACCATTATCATTATAATATTATCTGAGTCACAGACCTATTATCAACTACTTTGTCCTTTTCCCTCTCATCTTCCTGTCCTAAAGTGATATAGCAATTAAGTTATCTTCTCTTATATACCCCTGTGACTAATATTCCAACTCCATCCTACTCCTAATCTACCTGCTAACTTTAATTTATCACCTAACACTTCCTGTTCTTCCCAACTCAAAATTACCAAATCATTATCAAATTCATTCACATTTTTCACTCCATAAAACATAAAATGTAAAAAAAATGGTTAAAAAATAAAAAAAATTACAATATTTTATTTAATAGCCATTTTTGTGTAAATTAAATGTTTAATAGTTTTAATATAGACTACTTAATTGAAAATTATGCAGTGGAACTCTACAATTACCAAATTTTTTCATTAAAATCACAATATTTCTACTAGGACATTAGGACATTAGGAATATAGAGACAGTAAAAAGCCACTGGGCCTATCGAGACTGCCCAGTCAACCCACTACCCAAACTGCTCCATGCCAAATCCAAAAGCACCCTAGGGCTTGTCAATTGGTTGTAACTACAAATCCACCATTGGCTTGGCACCTATAATGAATATATAATTGATTTATCAACCATCCCCATGCATTAATAACTAAGTTATGGTCACACATGCCATCTAACAATAACTGCTATAACTAAAAACCCGCCAATTTGGCTTCGTCAATATATTATATGATACCCAACCCATCCATAAACAAATCTAACCCTTTCTTAAATGTGCAATCGAGTTCACACTCACACAACCTTCCTGTGGCAAACCATTCTTAAATTTAACAACCCTATTACTGAATGCATGCTTCTTATTTAAAGATGCATGCTTTCTTCTTTATTTCTTATTATGCCCCCTGTCACCTGTTCCATGTTCTACTATGAAAATTTATTGGTCTCTATTATCAAAGATGTAAATATTTGTAGACTTGTATCATGTCCCCTCTGAGAAATCGCCTTTCTCACTCCTAGCTTTCCTAACCCTTTCAGCCTCTCCTCATAGCCTTTACCCTCAAAGCCGAAATCATCCTTGTTGCTCTACGTTTGCACTCTCTGCAG
>JABUQX010016364.1:0-32114 GCA_015478945.1 Trachelipus rathkii | reverse complement strand
CTAACTTAATTAATTGCTTTTTCAATGATAAATACCACATCATAGCAAGTTCCTGTAATCCATATATTGTTTTATTCAATCTCCAAAGTTTACCATTATCCAAATTCTGGGGGTGGTTTTAGATATACTTTTCTTGTTATTGTTATTGTTATTTAAGTATGCTGCTGAAATATCCATAGCATTATTTTCCATTTCTTTTCCTGAGCATGTTAGAATCATTTTCATTGCTTCAGATGAAACCGTTGGTTGCATCTGTTTTTTCCTCCACTGTTTCTTCATATCCTTTAGCTACTAACCTAGCTTTAAATTTTTCGGTATTCTGCCAACCAATAATTTTCCCTAATTACCCCATCCTACATTAATTGCTCTTTCACTTTATCAGTTACTTCTTCAAAAACATTGTTCTCTTTCCCAATTTATTCTATTCTATCTTTTATTTGCTTGTTGGATTTTCCTCATTAGAATGATTTATAATAACTTTGATTTTATATCCTCATCTCTTCATTTTCAACTATCTATTTCATCATTATTCTCCTCACTTTCATCCATGAGCCTCCCATCGCTACCTCTTCATTTTCAGAATACATCTAATTCATATATTTTTTTCAAATTCTTTTAAATTCTATATTAATATTCTACATGTTGTTTGAAATTGGGTATGTTAAACATCTATTATATTTTTTACTAGTTGCTTTGCCAGCTATAAATAACATAAACAATTTAATATATCTTCATTATTCTTAAATTTCAATAGTGTTTACCAGTTTTCACATTTTTGGATCAATTTCTTCATATCATTAATTTCATTTCATTTCTTCTTCATTCTTCAGTTTTTTTGATTTCATTTCATTATCAGTTCTTATCCATATTTTGGACCATATTATTTTCTTCTGATCATTATCATCTCGTTTAAATATCTATTTATTTTCATTCCTGTTCTTCTTTCAATATCTAACTTTTCTCTTCTTTATCTCAATTTCTTTTGTTATTACATTTAAACTATTTTTTTTTTATTCTTGTTGAATGAACTTTTGATACAGCTTCTTAAAAGTACCTCCATGTTTTACGTATGATTGGTTTTTCCATCTACCACACATTATTTTTAGCTGGTCCTCACATTTCTTTATTCAATGTTTCTTTTGTTTAAAATATTACTACTTCTTCACCTAATATATTATATCTTTTTGACATGTGCTCTGTACTTGAACTTCGTCAATGCACGTTTTATTTCTCGAATTCAATTTCTATAATGAATTTTCTAGCTTGCTCTATTGTTTCTAATAATTCTTTATCCATGTCATCAGTATCTCTCTCTTCACTTATTATTATGTTATCACAATCTACTATGTTTGGTATTCATATTTCTTCCAAAAACAAGTTAATTCGGTGCATATCCCAAGTAATTTGTAAGTCCATTTTTAGCAAAAATTGCAAATGCCATACTATTCTTTCTGTCATGTCCTTCCTGTTTACTTGTATAATGATTCTTTAAGTAACCCTACTACCTTTTCACATAAAACATTACTCCATGGCTTTCTGCCGCCGTACTCATTAATCTGATATTCATTTTTGTAAGCGATAAAGTTAAGATAAGAAGAAACTAGTATATAATATATATATAAATAGTATATAATATAAATATAATAATACTTATTTTATATATACTAATTATTTGAAATATTTCTTTTACTATATGAGTATCCTGTACATATTCATATAATAGATACATTTAATTGCACATAGTTAGACTTATCTACAATAATAAAAATATATAAATTACTGTAATTTATATAATCATAATATAACTTTTTCTATATATTTTAAATAGTTTATTATATATACCACTTTACTGGTTATATTTTATTTAACCATTTTACATGTACCATGATGTATATCTTAGTTCTATATATATAAGGTATATATCTATTATTACTAAAATATTTATTATATATATAATATTATACTATATACTAAAATTTATTTACTATAGAGTATAAATGACTTATCACCATCATTAATGTCATTAATTTGATAAAGTACTTTGCCTATGGCTAATGGTCAGAATATACCATTAATCATACAGGCCTATTTATAGGTATAATTATATTATGGTTAATGATTTTACTTATATTTTGTATTTATATTTTATGATGCTAACATTATTTCACATTAGTTGCATAACATTCAGTGTGATTCCACACTATTTATTATATTCTTATACATTTAAAAACATTTCCTTTATTTAAATAGTTTTCTTTTCTTTTCTTCTATTACTTTGTTATTATATATACTATTATATATATATATATATATAAATATATATACATTTTTTATTGTTTTATATATATATAATTTATTATTCTATATATATATATAATCCTACAATTATAGGTAGTCTAATAATTGTATATACTAATAGTATAGTTAAAAATCTTATTACCTATATATATCATAAATTTTTTCTTATTAATAACTTTATTCTTTATAAGTTTATTTTTATAACAATTTTTACCTATATAAAAAATAGTAGTGTATTTATCAATATCCATATAATATAATATATATATATATATAATATATATATAATGTATTATCTACTTTATGAGTACTATTTTATTTTTATATATATTATCTATATAAATATAATATTTTAAAAATATGTCACTCTATATAAAGGAAATGGATTATTACTCTCCTATTCATTTAATCAAAATGTTTGCTCAACTTTATCTGTATAGATATTATCTAAATATCTAATATGATAAATTGACTTAAATTTCTATTTCTATCATATATTAATTTTTAATTTTCATTCTTATTTCATATTAAGCGGTGAATTATATTATAACCCATAATATAAAGTATATTCACCCTCTTAATTTATACTATTGATTTGGTAAAATCCCAAAACTCTTTTCCTTATTCGAATTTATTATACATATAGTGAAGAGATGAGAGAGAGAATATGTAGTAACGATTTTAATGACAGAAGAGAGAGAGAGAGAGAGATGAGTAAAGATAAGTAGTGATGGGTCACTCGTTTTTCCCAATATTTAATACTACACAAAAACCACAGATTTATATTCTTTAACTTATTATGCGATTGTTGATCTCCCGTCTTTTTAATTTAGTATAGGTAAATATATATGTCATTTTCCACGTTTAATTGTTACTTCCTCACAGTCTCTTCATTCTTTATAATGGTGAATAAACTATAAAAGAATGTCGATACACTATTTACCTGTTCTCCTTCTGATTACCTCTTCAAGTCTTAATTGACACGAGCTATTAATTTACAAGTATCTTAGGCAACTTTATCAGGCTGTGTGTGTACTCTCAACTTTTTTTCTTGGAACATTATAAATCATTTTCTATTCAAATATAAATTACTAATATATATATTTAATTTTATATGTTTTACAATAGTACATATCTTTGACTCATTCATTTAAATATATAATAATTAATTAGAAATATAGATTAAAAAACATGCTTTTAATTTGGCTTAGTATATCTCTCTTGCATTCTATTTCCCTATCTTGAATGTCTTTCTCACTAATTTATCTCTTCTTTATATGCTTCTGTTAAGAATCTTGTCTGTTGGTTACCCTTGGAATTTATATAAAATATACTATTAATGTTAGAAGCAGATAAGTAATGTGAAAGCAAGTTTCTTTCAAACTAGTTAAATCATTATAATATAGACATTTGCTTTTAAATTAAAATATATGATATTAATTTTAATTCTAATTATTTGTGTTCTTATTTGTGTTTATATTATTATATTGCTGTCTATCTAATGTTTGTCTCTCTGTTTACAAATTATTATCATCACTAATCAATCCACAATTATAATAATTTCAAAGTCATATACTATTTACAAAATACTCACTCTTAAGATTGTTGTAGGGAAGAATAGCTCTTAGAATGACATATATAGAATATTTATCTTCCCGTGTACAGCTAAAACTGAATTTAAAGGTTAATGATTACTATTACTTTAATATGTGATAGAATTTTCTATTCAATATGTGAGTGAGTGTTTATGCTAAAACATTTAGCAATACAATTTGTTGAGCACTAATGCTCCTCTGTGTCTCACTCACAAAGCTCTTGGTTGAGGAGTGATAAGTATATCTAACCCAATTCATCATTTTTCGATATTCATATATAGATCTAAAAATACTATGATAAATTTCATACTCTAGCTGATTATAATCATATATTTTTAACATAATTATGATGCTTATTGACTCCAATGAGAGAGTGTAAACGTATTCTTCACTTATCAATCTTTAATATGTATAGGTTTCCTTGACTTCTTCGAAAGGAAATGTCAACTACAGGTCATAGTTTGACCTCTTGTTTTCAATTTCGTAAATTTCGATGTTTAACATCTTTTTTTATTCCACAAGCTTTTTTAGACGGAGAAATGGCTCCGCACCTGTCTCGGACTTTTCATAGCTTATATCATTCAGACCTTATCTTCTACTCTAAATTAGGTAGTTTCCAGAGATATATATCCTACTATTCCTTTATTGTCTTTTTCTATTATAATGTAATTATTAATTTAATTTTACTAACTCTCCTAAACTATTCTGTCCAATTATATTTATATATACACATATTTTTAAAGGACTATAATTAATTACTTTCTATAATGGTTCATCACTGTCATTAAAATTACCTTATATAATTATTTGTTGCCTATTTATTAGTTTTTCTTTTTCTTGATAGATACTTCTTGTAAATATCTTTTTACTCATTTAAATAAATATTCTTTCAAAGATTCTCTTTTTTCCATCTGATTTATAGGTATTGTATAATAATTCATTTTTCTTATTCTTTCATTTGTTTCTCTTTTTTTCTATATTATTACTATATCCATTTATATATGTATCCTCTATTTATATTTCATGTTAGTTAGTATTTAATCCATGTATTATTTTGATTAAAAATTTCTTTGACTGTTATCTTCCTCTTTTTTACAGTTGTATATGTACTATTTTTCTGTTAGTTATACAGTAACGTATATGTATAAAAACGTTAAAAACGTTACAAATAATAAAATAATACTTATATAATTAACCTTCATGTATTTGAAATGTGGCTGGGTGAGTGTATAATCTCTATTACTATTTCATGTTATCTAATATACAATAGTACTCCAAATCAAATTAATTTATCGATATCTTCTCCTCTACACTCTCCTCTCTAATGCGTATGGTAGTTTATAAAGTATGTGCACTCATTCTTTCATATACATCAGAGTACTATGTGTCTTATACTGGAAACTCTCTACTATATATATATTTATTTTTTGAAGTTAGTTTTTAATTTATGTATTAAATTATAAATTTAAAATTTTATTACTTGGAGCAGCATCTCTCAGAGTTTTAAATCTTATCCCTCTCATTTTATCTTTTTAATATTACTTTAATACTCAATTTAAGTATGTATGATACTCAGAATTTCTGCACAGTAGAAATGTTATTTATTCTGGGTATCACGGCTACTGCGTACACGATACATTTCACTTTATTATCTGCATATTAGTTCCCTAATAAGTGTGTCGGATATTCGGTAAAAGTGCCAGTATAGGAAGCGCAAGAAGTAATGGGTACTCAAGATGGAATTAATCATAAAACCCTTTCCCTCCTCAAAACCCCACCATTCATTATATTATGCATGCATTCATTATACTTCTCTGACCTCTGTCATAATTCACTAATTCCATATCATCCAGTCATTTATCTTTTACAGTATATATAAGTATAATTATATATATATATAATATTATATATATATATTATATATATATTTATATATACGTAATAAATATAATAACTTATATTATATTACTTATATTATATAGTATATATTACATATATTAATTATATATATATATCATATACATTATATATAGAAATTTCTTCTTAACCATGCTGTATCCATTCTCCAAAGGGTAACACGGGGGAACAACAGGAAATTAAACTTTAAGCCGGCTATCCCAAACCAGTGTCGCCACCAAGTGTTTGCAGCCGAGTTTTAATTCTTGCCATCAGGAAGATAAAACTCCACGCTACGCGGAGATTAACCAGCATCCTCTCGCATGAGTCAGCGAGTCAACCTCCTACGCCACTAGGCGTTCGTATTATTGATATTATATATATATATATCTTCAAATCAATACAACAATATATCCGCCAATAAAGAGTTCTATAAACTCAAACCTGACATTATTCATCCAGCCTTTTCCGCATATAACCAACCATGTCAATGTATAATATATATATATATATATATATTATATATATATATATATATATATAATATATATATATATATATATATATATAATATATATATATATATATATATATATATGTTGGTTTTGTGACCCGGGTCCCAGCATATGTGGGCTAATAAAGGAAACCAATGTGCACAAACCAAACTTTTCCTTACCTTCAGACCAAATCTCTGACGCGGTACCACTTTCCTCGATCAGTCTGAACGGTAGCCAAATAATAATAATATATTGATAAAGTATATTAATATATAATATATAATATATATAATATATATATATATATATATATATATATATATATAGTATATATATATATATATATACCCATGGACCTTCGTTGTGGACCAGGGTAATTATAAATATATATATATATATAATATTATTATATATATATATTAATATATAATTTAATATATATATGATATATATATATATATTATATATAAATATTATAATATAATATTATATATATAATAATATAATTAATATATATAATTATAATATAATATATATTTAATATATATATATTATACATTGTTAATGAAGAATAATTATTGACCTTTGTAATCTACTGTTATATAAGAACAAATGCCCATAAGAAGAACGGAGTTTTTATTGACGAAAATTTTGGGAACGAAAAAATTTATGGTTTCTTAAATTTAAATCGAAATTTAATTTTCAATATATTTTTATTGAAAAAAAATAAAGTTTTGTTTTGTTATACAAAGTCGTTGTTTGTTGAAATATAAATTTTTAGATTTGTGATAAATTATCGTTGAGTTATCGAAACATGTGTAACAACGTTGCTAAACAAGTGTAGTAAATTTTTATTATTGGTTGGATAAATTATGGATACTTTCAAGAGTTGACAGATAAAAAATAAATATTACTTTCTATAAATTATTGAAAGTACAAAAAACACATATAATAAAAAATAAAAAATCAATATTTTCATACTAAAATAATCCCTCTATAGTAGTAAAAGCATTAAAAACTATAATAATATATAAATAATAAATAATGAATAATAATAATTAAATAATAAAATAATAATTAAATAATAATAATAATAATATTATAATTTAGTAATATATAATAATAAATAATAATAATAATAATAATAATAATTATAAATATATAATAATAATAATATAAATAATAAATAATAATTTTTAATATTAATTTTTTTCATTAAATGAAAAATATGCTAACTTCGATAAATAATAATTAATATTGAAAATATTCTTAATAAAATAATTTTAATATTTGTAATTAATTAATAATAATAATAATAATAATAATAATAATAATAATAATAATAATAATAATAATAATAAAATAATAATAATAATAATAATATATTAATAAAATAATAATAATAAAATAATAATAATAATAAAATAATAATAATAATAATATTACAAAATATTATTATTATTGTAGCGAATTGAGTCAGACTTTTCAATTAAGAATATTCAAGAAGGACAATTTCCTTTAAAAAAACACTTTGCTCTTGGAAAGTTTCTGTGCACAACATGTGTCAATTCCAACAGATTTGTTGTTAAGGCGAGGGATAAATTGCAAAGGCGGGTGGTTTTAACATGAATTTTACTTTAAATATTACTAGACAGCGGTGACTTCTGTCTGGGGTCACTACTACTCGCTTTACCAACTAGTGAATAACTACAATATAATAAGAACTACAATATAATGGTTACAGATTCATGACCTTAACATGCACTGCTAGATTTCTTGATATGATACGCAGACGTATAAAATTTATACCAAAATTTTGTGAGAAATTTCGTGGGAAGACTTTGATCAATTAATTTTATGTAATTTACTCGCAAAAAATTATATATATATATATATATATATATATATATATATATAATATATGCCCAACTATATATATATATGAACTGTATATATATATATATATATATATAATATATATATATATATATATATACTATATATTATTATATATAATATATAATATATATATATATTGAGTGTAGTGAATTACTACTTTTATATCTATTTATATAGATTTACGATATTTAGTCCGTACTTTTGAGTATAATAACTAGAAATTTAAAAGATTTGATGCATGATTGATATTTATATATTTATAGAGGGGTGTGATTATTTTAAATCGTATCCCAAATTATATAAAGAAAGATATATTTATATATATATAGATAAATTAACCTTAATCTCTCAATTTAACAATGATTATTTTACAATTATTACTAATATAAATTAAGACCATAAAATATATAATTTATGATTTTAATGTAGAATTGTTAGTAGTCTTTAATAATATATGACTTCTAAAAACGATCGAAAAAGTCAATTCCAAAGTAAATTAGTTTTGAAGATAAACGCAAGTTTGATTCATACTCTTGCAATGTTTTTTTGTAATGATATTATTATTTAATATTTAATTAAAAATAAATCATAATAATTATTAAGCAAGAATAGCAATTCTATCATATTGAATCCGATTAATTAATCTTTCGATGTGAATGTTAATATGTCATAACCCTCACCACTCTCTCACTGTGGATTAATAAATTTCACTCTCTCTCTGAAGTAGAAGAATATGACTTTTTAATCTATATATTATATACTCAACAGTTTTCCTTGTGGATTTCTCAGTAATTTTAAAAGAAATTGTCATGTATATATATTTTTTATACACAAAATTTTTGTATAGCTAAATTACATTTTTTACATTATAAATTATAAGTTAGAATTAAATATTTCTGCACAACATACTTCTCTAATCTATTAGCACCCTTTTGCTAATTTACTAACTTTTCAATTATTTAGTTGCAACCAAAACGTAACGTTCATTTTTCTTTGTAATTACAGATTTATAATTAATAGTGAAATAAATTATCACAATTTTATTTGAAAGTGAATGATTTTATTATTGAAAAATGTTCTATTTATTTTTATTTTTTTATATTTTTCAATTTAGCGTTTCGTCTGATTTTTTATAAATGAACTTTAATATTTTGGGAAACACATTTTTTTACGCTTCCCATTTTACCTTTATATTTTGACATTTTAGGAATTTTTACCATTTGGAATTTATTAATCCAAAAGATCCCTATTACACTTATGTATGCGACATATTTTTTAGTCTCGTATTTAATCCTTATAGCGACACTAAATGAAAAAGTTTTTACAGTTTTTTGAAGATAGTTGCGATTTTCAGTACAAGTGTGTGTTATGTTCCTGAGAGAGAGAGATAGTTAAGAGGGGTGTTTGTTAACTATAGTGTTCACAATATTAATTACTTTTTATTTACGTACCGAAAAACAGGTGTAGAAATTAAACAGTAGAAAAGTTGCAAAAATCTCGTGAGATTCTCACATTCATAAAACTTCATTAAAATGGCAACCCTATTGAAAACTCGAAAAGATAAAAAGCGATTCTCAGAGCAAATTATGATGTCCAACTTCTTGCGAGATTGTTACAAGATGTGATTGCAAGAATGGAAGCAAATTGCCAACTAAGTGCGTTCACGCATGGGAAAGGATATTAGTTCAATATCTTACGGACTATTCTATAAAAATACCGTGACACTTATTTTATAAGTACTTATGCCTATGAATGTAATCGGTAACCTACTATGCAACGAGAATTGTTGCCATACTGGGACCAAAATCATGTAAAGAACGAGGCTAACAATTCATTTTATTGTAATGGTCAGCACTATTTATCAAAAAATGGATCATAAAAAATATTAAAGTTATTAAAAACACTATAGAGTCCTTTTTTTACACGTTAAACATCTTGAAGAGGATAGTATGTGGTGACCGAGGATCTGTTTTAGCGCCATAAGGGATGTCCCTAACAGTTTGTCCAGAACGGCTTCAACACATGAGATATATGTTATGAAAATTATAACCTATGTTAAGAATCACTAAAAAGTACAATCAAAAAGAAGTTGAAGGTTGACGCTTTTCCACACTCTTCCAGATCAAAAAACAGAGAGAGGCCACATCTTAGTGGTATGTTACCTACTTGGAAATTGGTAATGTCTCACTTTTCAAATAGGAGTGATGATATCTCTCTCTTAAACTCTTAAAATAGAGGAGAGAATTTGAATATCCTGTCTGAAACCGTAGAATTATGGTCCAAATAAGAAGAGTACAAACATAGCTTACTCTTAATTGCTGCTCTAAAGCGTTTTATACAAATGTGATTTCCTAACAGATCGGATAATGCTTGGGGATTTCAAACAAGGAGGACGAAAGCTCATGCTCACAGCAATGTATGAAAAGGACTGCTCGCAAAATGCTGATATGTTCCGAGCTTTGATATGATTACTCTCGAGAATAGGTTATAAGCACCGACAAAAACGTCGGTTTTCAACAAATAGTGAATTAATGCAGATAAAAACTATAAATATTTTTAACAGGTAATAAAAGAGTTTAAAACTATAAAATCGCTATTAAAAAGCTGTGAAATTTTAAAACTAAACATTACATAAATATTATCATTGCCTTATCAATGTAGTTATTTTATAAAAACAATCAAAAGTTTACATTAGTGACGTCTAGCAACAATTACCTGTTTGAAACTTGTAATCTTCATTCTCATAAGGAATTAACTAAAAAATTTAGTCTTCGCATTTTCAATTTAGGATATAATGTTATACAATTTTATGGACTATATTAATGTTCAAAACAAATTTCCAAGCAAATCAATTTTCTTGGAACATCATTTTTGATATTATGTAAAAATATGTTGAAATGTTGTGAAGCGTGTAAGCAATTTCGACTAACTATGAGAACATTGACTACGAATAACGACTAGTTGAGGGAAATTCCAAATTAGATGATATAGGTGATAGACGGTCAAAGTAATGACACCTCAAAACATTTGACCTTCTCGTTCGGGATGTGCGAACTAAAATACTGTGCTCACACTCTAGGAATATTAACATGTTAAGTCGATTCGGCATATTAAGCAAGTTTCCGACACTCTTGAAAGAACCGGAGTGACATAAAATATACATGCTTTGTTTACGAGTGCGAGAGGTGGGGGGGAAATTTTCATACACAAAAATATTATTATATAAAATTTTGAAAGCCTAGTTTTTAGCAATAGTATATTCAATATAAATGCATTATATTAAAAATAGAAGAGTACAATGTTATAAGTCAGTTACTTTCCCAAAATTATATAGACCTAAATAGAATGTGATAAGCATTGTCTAATTGAGTTGTATAGAATTATGACAGAGCTCAGAGATGTTGTAAGCCTATATTAATAATTTCTATGGTCGATATGCTACAAAATGTATAATAGTGCTCCAGTGAGTAATAGAAGCTAATATCATACAAGCATAGTTGTTATTCTACTCTAAAAGCTCAAAAGCACCACAATTATAGTTTATAAAGAACATCCTATCGCCAATATATATAGGTTGACTAACACTGTCTGTATACTCACTGAATAGATATATAGTAAAGTAATATAGAGAGAAATACCTAATAAAATTATTGATATCTATGCCTAAGCTAATGTATTCTATATACCTACAGTTTATAAAGTATAACGTAAATACGTATACTTAATAGACACTCAAAAAACCTTATATAATAATCACACTATGTGAGTTATGAAAGATAGCTAGGTGATTACTTTCATTATATATATAATATATGTATTGTAAAAAATATAGATTATATAAATAATGCAATATAGGTAAAGAAGTATGTTATAGTATATATATTATTGAGTGTTGTAGATATATAATATTTATATCATAATTATTACTAAATATTATTACATATTACTAAACATTACTAATCTAGAGAACTGATAAAATAATATTACTTTATTTAATAGTCTATAAATATATTATATTTCATACAACTATACTATATCTTATATATATTTAAGGAGCTAAATTTAATATTAATAATTAAATACAAATATAATAAGATAATCCCTATTATTAAGTACATGTAACTAAGTAATGTAGTAGTAGTATATATCTTACTATAATTTATATATTAATATGAGCACTACTAGTTAGGTTCGTGTAGTATACTCTATATTGTGAACCTACGAATATATAATTAATAAATACAAAATAAATAATAAAAATGTATTAATAATATAATATTATAATAAAATTCAATAATAATATAATATAAATAATACATAAGCATATAAACATAATATTAATCTAATTAATATATGTTAAATAAACTATAAGTAAAATAAATTATATTAATTAATTAAATAAATACTGTAATAAATTATAAGTAAATATAATATATAAAAATCAGTTATGTATATTACTAGTATAATTTAAGTATTCATACAACATAAATACATCCATATTACACTCATGAGTAATTACATAACTCCTTAAGATAATATATATTTACATACTCACAATATAATCTTAAAATTCTATATGCTTTTATGTTAATATAATAATAATAACAATGCCACAAAATAGTGATAGCCACAATCATAACTATGTATAGTAGTAATAATAGAATTACTATATTACTACTTAATATATAATCGATATATCAATGTTAGATTTGAGGAAGCCGACAGGTATTCTTACAGCAGTACATCCAGAATAATAAAATATATACAATAATATATAATAAATAACTAATATAATTATAATATATAATAAATTGTATAATTAATTATTAACTATTGCTTATCCTTGAATTACCATACATTAATAAATAATTAATTATAATAATTAATAATAAAATTAAATATAAATAATATAATATAATATAATTATATATTAATATATATAAATAAAATAAATAGTATATAAACATATGTAATACATAAGTATGATTATGAGATAGATACACACATTTTATACTTATTATGTACATATAAAAGCTGGATGTCAGGTTGTATTTTACAGTAATTGTTTTTAACTTTTGCTGAGGTCATATTTTTGTGCAATACGTTCTGCATCTATAAATGAAATATAACTAAGAAAAGAAAAATATAATATATATTATATAAAATATATTAGATTATAAGTTAATTAATAATAAATAATTATTATTAATACTTATCAGTTATTCCTAATGATAGCCTCACTATAGATATCATATTAAGGTATATAGTATATAAGTGTATTTAATAATAAATAATAATATTAATTTAATATATAATATATAATAATAAATAAAAATTAAATTGAGATAATAATTAAATAATAAGTAAAATAATATTATAATAAAACTAACAAATAAATAAATAAGTAATATAATTAATTAATATATTAATTCTAATTAATTTTATTTTTAAGTAACAATAAATGATAACTCCTTTATACTAATATATTAAAATAATTATTAAAAGAGTTGTTCTAATCATATTACTATTATTATTATATATATCACATATATATATATACATATATATATACTTTTATTGAGTTTATTTCCTTTAAATGGACTAATAGTATAGTATTAGTACTTATTTATAGCTTTTTTTGAGTGAGTATTATACTATTGATAATATGATAATATAAGAGTAATTATCTAGTTATTATTATTTTAATAATCCTGCCACATTAGAGTAATTTAATATTTCCATATTCACTATAAAACTATAAATACTGTATTTGATCTAAGCTTTTTCATAACCAAGAAAGTATAAGTAATTTATATGTATGAGTCATAACTATATTATTTCTATAATAAGTAATATTTATTTAATCTTATTTGATTGTATAATAATATATCTATGATATTGATATAATATAGCTAGATATTTATGAGAAATAGTTACATTGCCCTTTTATTTTGTATGATACATTACTAGTGCTTGTTCCGTTTACTAGAGATAGCTTCAATAAGTCTTCAAAAGAAATTTTGAAGTTCTTTATAAATAATAAATTGTGCTTGAGTATGGACTCAGAAGATAAAGTTATTTTATAGTGGTATATAGTGAGTATATTATAACATCGTTATAGAAGCTAGTTTGACTCATCAAAAATTAAATATATATATAATTATAAAAATAATAGTATATATAAATATTTACCGAATATTTTAGTATAGTATTACATATGCTCCAATAGACTGGAAGATCAATATATTAATAGATTGTAGTAGGTGTATATATAGTACTAATAGCATTAATTACTATTTCTAAATATTATATTAGAGGAATTAATATTTTCTAAATTATATATTGTATAATATATTTAAGTATATTAATAATTATTATATATATATATACATATTAATTTTATTAGTCATAGTTTTGTATATATATTCATAACCAGCTTGATAGTATTGATATGTTCATTATTGTAAATGTGATTAATATTTTTAAATTATTTAACTTTATGCTCCTCACAATGTAATTTAGCATTTGTGTGATGATCATACATTACATAGTATCATAAACTAACCTTTAATATTATTTATGTTTGTAAAATATCGGAATTATCATCTATAGTTTTATTGCTAATTATGATTTATGACTGTGTTATTTTTGACAAGTTTTTATATATATAATAGTGTGAGAAAGTTTATTAGAATCTATACTCACCTATATAGTTGTGTAATTACTATTATATATTAATGAATACGTTACTGCTAGCTTATTATTGATATATTAAGTGAAGCCTCAGGGATTTTTTATTATACCTCCATTATATAATATTGATAATATTATTTCATCAAGCAAATGAAATATCATAATTTATTTTTATAGTTAATTATAAATAATATATTACTGTATAAGTATATATATATATATATATATATTAATTACATATAATATATTATTAATATAATAAAATAAATTATGAGTAAGCTCACAGTATAGCAAATCGCAATCACAGTATATATATTTATAGTCTTACAATATAAATTAAAAAGTATTAAGTATAAATAATGTTAATATATAAATTTATATATTGTATATATTACTAACTAAGAAAAATACTGTATATACTATATATATACTATAATATGTATATGACGAATTAATAGTATATATAATTACCAAGAGAAGATCATATACGTAATATATGAATATGTTTACTTTATATATATTTATCAATGGACATATATAATAAGAGGAAATATAATTTATATATCTAATAATTCATACAAAAATAATAAGTATCTAATTTTCATACAGTACTGATATATAAATTATATGTACAAAGTAAACACTCGACAATTCCCTAATTTTATTTCGATTTGTGACTTACGCTCATCGTTCTACCTTCAGTATGTCATTAATATAGTTATATATAATAGAATTATTATTTATTAAATATTATATTATTATCCTACACAGAATAGAGAAAAGAAGAAAGCGTTTCTATTACCCATATTTTATATAGTGGGTCCGTAAATATGACTGTGGAGTTATGTATCTCACCAATTAGAGTATAGTGAAGCTCACAGTGAATAGACTAAAAATGTGTAGTGAGTAAAAAATAATCATTATAAAATCTAATTAAGCTCTCAAAGATATTTTTTATGAAGATAATAAATAAATAATCAAATATAAATAATAGGTCAGATTTGATTTTTTAAATATATAGAAAAAGTAAGGTGCATAATTATATGTATAGGCCTAAATATTTAGTATAATTATAAAGTAGTGTAATAAAAGCATTAAGAATTTAATTAAAATTTAAAAATTTTTGTACTATGACTCAAATAATGAGATAGAAATCATATTTACCGCATTATTAGTTATTAAATACGTATAGTACTTATAAGATTAGTTGGACTAGTCCTATCGTGAAATAAACCATAAAGCTTATTAAGATAGAGAATTATATAGTAAACACACCACGAGTATAATGACATACTTATATGATCAATACCACCTTAATGTGAATCAATTATATAACGATATGATATTGATATATCAGTAGGAATAGAGGCTATCTTCCAGCCCTTGTAGTCCTCTCGTGTCTTGTAAGTGTCTCGCTTTAGAGTCCGCTTCCGACCGGTGAGACTGAAAACGGCACTACCAAAATAGTGCGGGACTAGCGTGTCAATGCAGGAATTTCAGTCAAGGAAAATTGTTTATGGCGACATTTGCTCTACGTGGCGTGATGGTATTCTACAATATTTTTCTCAGATACTTATTTACCGCCAACTAGATGCCGTTTTATAATAGTCAAGATGAAAATGTATCTCCAAGAGTCTGTACTATTAATGAAAATTCTTATATTGGTTATAATAAAGAAATATAATATTATTTATTTTAAAAGTTTATAACTAATTATACTCTTAGTCTAGGACTTATTGTTTTTTAATAATAAACTTCCAAAACCAATCTCAACCTCTTATAAAAGGTTACCATATTATATATATAATATAATAATAACATTTTAAATTTGCATTTTTAATTTATGCTTAGAAAATGTGCTATATTTACACTACTATACATCAATAAACTTTATAATATAATTATATATTATTACTATAATAAATAAAATTGAGTAATAAATATACAGATAAAACATAATAATAGTAATAAACCCAAAAATATTTTATTATATATATTAGTATAATATATATTATTTTCTTTATCTACCTTTTTTCTCCCCAAGGACTAGGGTAGTTAAGGTAGAGATACGTACATGCATATTACGGAATAAAGAAATAATGATGACATGTTAGAGAATATGTCAAAAAAGTTTCGAAAGAAAGCCCTTAAGCTATATATATATATACTTATACCACTCCACCTCTCATGTACCATTAATTAGTACAATGAACTTCGATTAACCGCTAAAATCTCAAGAAATAAACACTCACCCTAGATGAGCTTCACGGGACCGTACGTAATACGATAGACTAACTATGATACTATATATACACTGGTTAATACTGTTACGCAAATGTAAGGGTTCATCCCTTAGGCCCAGTGATGGGCCACTAAATACTACTATACCCCCCTTACATCAAAATCCGCGAACGACTGCTGCTACCTCACTACCTGACCACTATAATATATCTCTTATACGCACTGCTGAGGCGCTCCAGAATAACATCATATTTCATCTACACGTTCAGAATGGCTCACTTGTCATGTTTCTACAACTTTGTCATTTTTACAACTCTGTTCTTTCGTCGGATTCTTCCACACGCATGGATCGCGCTATCCTCCCCAGAGCATCAAGTATATCTCGCCAAAAATCTAATAACATTCACACAGCGTCATAGAATCTACACAAACACTGATCTAGTATACGGTGTTCTATCACTTTTTCTAAATCAAAGGAAACGTGTACTGTCTCTGATAAATATCTTGCCCCATAGTTAAGAAGGCCTCTATCTCTCTAGTCCTATAACACCACCTTATACATTTAACATATGCATAATAAAATAACTATCATATAGGCAACTTTGTATTTATATGTGAAATGGTATAAAATCTTATGTAGTGATTTACTTTAGTAATGTTTTTTCTTTTATCACACCATAATTAAGTAACCTCTAGGTACTATCTTTAGATCTATGATACGTGTATATCTCAAATATATAAAGAATACAACAATAACTAGATAGCAAAAAAATATAACAAAAAAAATATATTGAACAAAAAGAGGGACTTACAGACACTTTTTGTTTCTGCACATATCAATAAACATTATAACACTACACTATCCAATGAAAATACGAATATTAATAATAATGTACCAGCACCATCCTAATCCACTAAATAATCTACATACAGATTTCACATACTACAATACTCTACATAATGTACACTATATAACCAATCATAATAGTATACTACTTAATTATATCTACTAAATTATAATGAAAACTTCGAATCACACTAAAATAAATATAATATATAAGATCAATTAATACTGTCATATTTGATACTCATATTCCCCGATATTTACTCGCTCCGGTAAAAAATAAACCTATCTATTTTTCCTCTCTTTTTCTTTTATTTTCCTTACCTTTTTTCTCTCTTATTTATGTTTTATAGTTTCAAACTCTCCTCTCTTTATAATTAGTCATACTCTATTTTCTAATTTCATCTTGCTCAAGATCTCTCTCACCACTCTAAATATTCGCTATCTTCACACTTCTATTCTCAGATTCATCTCTACGCCTCCATCACTCTAATAATTCTTAAATTCATCCTACATAATAATTAATAAGCTCGAGCGGCACCCATATTACCACTTCATCCAACGACGATGGCTTCCATCAACTTTTCACAAGACTCCTATGTATACAATAAAACTCACTCCAAGTACTCCTGAAATCTCAGTGTTTCATATGAACTTTCCATTAGTCACAGAGCAAATCAGTAAGATTATCAGGGAAGTATCAACAATGAAAATTCTCTCATTATTATGTATATATATATATTATTAATATATATATATATATATATATATATATATACTGATTTAATATTAATAGTATATATATAATATATATATATATTATATAATATATATATATTAATATTAATATATATATTATTAATTATTAATATATATATGATATATAATATATATATAATAATTATATATATATATATATTATATATTAATATTAATTTATATATATATATTAATATATATATATATATATAGTATATATTATATATATAATATTATATATATATATTAATAATATTATATTATATTTTATCCTACTAAGTTACTACACAAACTCGGGATATAGTGATATATGAGGTGAGTAGCGTAACATGCACGGAAATCGGGGTGATAAGTAAATATGATCTCTTATGTATGGTGTGATTTTGTGATACTGAACTATTACTTGAGTACGTATATATTATTATTATTAATAGCGTAAGAGATAATTGATATTGCAGGTCTGTGAAACCTAATATGTTAACTCACTCACTCACAGTAAGGTAACTCCGGAAACTGTCTCTGCTTGAGCTATTTGGGGTGAGGAATTCCTTCTTCGGTCGAGGGTTTTTCCCTAACCGGATTCTCTCGAAATCTATACAGGAAGAGTACTTATCCCGGGCTCATGGGTTTATCTACTCATTTGAAAAGGGATTCCATTATCATCACGGTTTATCCTGAGACCAAAGTAAGTACTCAGATGATATGACTAACTTCTTAGTTAGCCTTTGCAGACGATTATGGTGCTATAATCCTAGTCTATTCTAACGGCTATAGGTTAGTCAGTAGCAAACCTAGTATTTAGCTCTGGCGAGATCACTTTATAATAGTGACTCAGATGTATTATAGTTTCAATACAAGTGAGTGCCCAGTATTATATATATTAGGTATTAAGGTTCATTCGACGGTAGGGTATAGATCACAAGAAGTTATCTCAGTATATATATCAAAACGACTATAGACACCATATTTCGTATAGGTGAGTTACTGAAGGGAGTATACGTTACTCACCGACTCACAATGAAACTTCTCGATCAAGTAATTAAATATAATACTTGGAAGTATATAAGGGTCACGTCCTTCTGTGAGTATATAGTATATATATATATATATGTAGCAAGTATATTGGATACACTGTAGTAGATGACTTATGGGGGTGGGATAGGCTGAGAAAACTTTGTTCACGAGCGCCTCACCCCGATTCCTATTTTCAGCCAGCCGCCTTCCAAGGGCGGTATGGGGATCCCTGAGTTTTAGCTGTCCATCTGCTCACAGTTTGAATCATGGAAATCAGATAGAATGGTTCGGGCAGAGGAGAGGAAGTTTATACATCTTCCTTCCAATATTCCAGTCCCCATGTTCAGTCAACCCCCGTAGAAGTGGGTTGGGGATACCGGAGTTTGAGCAGTCCATTTTCACTCAGCTTGAATCATTATTCTAAGCAGGTTCCCCTTATTCTCATTCTTAACCTTTCCTTTGCTTCCTTCCAGAAGAGCTTCTATTCCCTTAAAGCTCCCATTCATCCTCCTTCCAAACTGTTCATTTACCTCTTCTTTTTGTCTACGTATGCACCCTTTAGTATTTCTTTGTTCCTCCATATATAATTCAAACATTCTTCTTCTTCTTCTTCTTCTTATTATTATTATTATTATTATTATTATATTTAAACTAAACAAGCTTGCTTCAACACACGTTCGTTGTTGAGGACTACCTCTAAGTCTTAACTTTCAAGATTATTATTATTATTATTATTATTATTATTATTATTATTATTATTATTATTATATATTATTATTATTATTATTATTATTATTATTATTATTATTATTATTATTACTTGTTGAATATTCTATAACGGTATATTCAATGAATTGCTTCTTTATAACTCTGTGCAAATATATTTTAATGTAGTTTCAGAAAAATTGGTAGTTTTATTCCGAAAACGTTTGTCATTGAGGTTTCTCATATGAACTTTGTATGGAATTAGGAGAAGACGATTTGAATTTCCAGAACCACCGGTTGAAGATTTTCATTCACATTCTAAAGATAATTATCGGATTAGTATATCCGATATATATAGTCCATAAATATAGTCCATTTTGTAAATAGTAAATTATCACGATTTTCTCTTTCTTTTATTAACATCACTTTTTAAATAAGATTTGTTCCTTGCTTTGATTTAAGTAATCTTATTATGATTTTTAAAGATTAATTTTACCTTTCATTATAATTAAAAATAACTCAAAGTTTTTATTGGCTTTGCTTTCAAGAAACAAGCTCGAGTTACGGCAATTGAGTCTCTTGAAAGGAAAGGAAAAGTTTTGTGTCGGTAGAAATTAGTATTGAAATTAATTTTGATTCTTTTTCTTAATTGATAGATTTAAGTGAAGAAACAACGATATCCTTCTCTGATAGTTTCTCCAGATATTCAAAACAGTGGGCATCATGTAGGTCTCTGGCCTTTTGACACACAAGTCTTCATAAAAAAATAATAATAAAAAGCAAAAGGGAAATAACAAGCTTGAAGAACACCAAAACTGTAAATGAGAAAAATGGTTCCAGAGAAAAGGATAAATACCAAAAGGGGAAAATTTGGGGAATAAAGCTTGGATCGAGAGAGACTCCAAAAGCTTTCATTTGACAGACAGAGACAAAAAAGTCTTTAAGTTAAGGGGTAAGCTTGGTAGAATAAGTTTTGAGAATCAAAGGGGAAATGGATGGCGTAAGTGGACAATGCACCTTCACAGTATTAAGATTAAGACAGAAGAAATCACTTGCATAGCGCATGTGGTAACAAACCAGACTCGATGACAAAGGGTCTGGGTTGGATTCCTTTAGAGAAACTCTCTACAAAAGTTTCGCTACTCGATTAAGGGCAAAAGACTGAGATGTGAATTTGATAAAAAATCTTTAAAAGAAAATACGATATTAGGCATCACTGAATTGGAGGAAGAGGAATCATTTTGTGAAATTAAAGGCAAAGGTTTGAGCAACAAATTCAGACTAAACAGAAGGTAATACACCTGTGGAGTCGTTACAATAAACAAGAGGAAGGAGCAAAGATAGAGTTATAGAGTTATCACTTATGGTTGAATGCAAAATGAGTGGGAAGAAGAGGAACCAGAAAAAAAAATGATTTTTATACGGAGAGAATTATTGGTAGGGCAGAAATTTCACAATTTTGTCATGAAATATTAACAGCATGAAACTCTCTAATTTTATGAAGACCAAATCCTTGTGAGGAACGCACATGTTATGTTAAAGTAAACTTAATCAAAAATTGCATAATAATAATATTTTTTATTGAATATGTATGCAGGGACCACCACTGCATGTAAAAAAAAAAAAAAACTGCAATACTGTGATAGCAGAACTACCAACAGAGGAAGTTCCTACACAAAACGAGAAAAATAAACGGTGCCAAGATGTTTAAATTTTATAAAGGATGTTCAGCTCATGGAGGAAAGCAAAAACTTTGCCACTTCGAAAGTGAGGAAAGTCAGATAAAATATGAGCAAGGCGATTCCGGAAAGGAATGGTAAGTATGTCAGGGAAGAACTTGAGAAGGATGTTTGAGACTGCGTCACGAAACCTACAAATATGTAGGCAGTAGCTAGAGATCACACGAAGAACAAAACGAACAGCTGGAGATCCTCTCTCACCATGTGAAGGTCATGCCAGATAATGGTGTGTCCAATTAGTAAACGGGCGAGAATCACCTCCTGGCGGCGACTGCATTTGTAAGTGAACGGCCAGTGACCAATGAGGAGTTTAACATTAACTCTGACCAACACGTCTTAAAACAGGAGGAAACCCTGACGAATAATCGAGTAAAAATCCGTTGCAAGGAGGTGTTCCAACAGTATATTCAGTTAAAGGTATATCTCTTATTCTTTGTGTAGTGGTTGTTTGATTTTGTATATCATTAGCATGTTTTCTGGAACCTTACCGCAGGAGAGACTAACAGCTTTCAATACTCACATCATTGTTTGATGACATTTTGATAAATAGAAACTACATGCAATAATCAGCATTCTTTCAAACTTACTGTTCAGAGAAAATATTGAAACAATTCAGTTGAGCACTAGTCTTCTGCTTATAACATATATCTGTTTGAAAATGTGTTTGTATAAAATTTACATTGGTATGAATCTGGAGATTTAGTGGGTGTGATCTTCTTGCTCACTATATCTGCAGATATCATGCTCTGTGATCAATTCTCTTTGCAGTTCTTCTTCTGGGTATAAAAATTACCATTCATGCTGGTGGCACTCATTGTGATACAGGACCTTATTCTGATCATTCTTGAGGCAGTTAAATCTACTGTAATTACCAAAGCTGCTCAACAAAGAATGAAAACAAGCTGTAGATCTGCAACCTCAAACCAACATTAGTAGTTGTGCTTGCATTTTCTTTCAGATTTGGCAGCTGGGATCAGTGCAGATAGTTTAGATGATTGCTCACCAGGATTCAGACTTGCTAATCTCTGGTCTCTTTCAGTTCTCACTAGGCGGCTGATAATGCATTTCTTCACTTTGAATGTCGTTTGGTTGTTAGAAGGCTGATACTAAACCCAGTTCATTCCTTTCTTACTATTTTATTATAATCAGTTGTCATTACAACTTTGCTGTGGGGTGACCTGGTTCTTTCATCCACCATCTGCCAGGCAGTTGGATAGAAGGTGTTTATTCAGCTGTAAAGTGCTAGACTAATTACCTGACTCACGTTGAGAGGATACAATGTCTTAACAGGCGAGTTAAATCTTCAGGACTAGCATTAGCGAAGAAACTTTACGATAAGTCAGTAGAGCTTGATGTCTTATATGAAGAAGCTGGTGCTGATTACCACCGACACCAGTTAACGTGTTAGATGGACTAACCTTTGCTGTTTGCTGGATTCGAAGTCAGAAAGTGAACAGGATAGATTGAAGCAAAAATAACATCATTCTCTAGTTGACTCCGTTCAGAGGGGTTGGATATGTGGGTGATGATTTTTACGTGTTGTAGTGCAGCTACTGAAGACAAATAGCCTTCCGGTAGGGTGATGTGCTTGATTAGTCTTCATAGTTTGGGAAATAAGCCACGACAATTTCACTCGTAGAAATTTGTTATATTAAATAGGAAATGATAAATCAATTTCGTGGTGATCCGTGAAAATAGTCACGACGTGATGAGAGCCATGCACCGTCTGGGAAGAAGTTACAATAAGATCCCGAGATTAACTCAATGGCCGGAGGAAGGGGAAATTCACGTAGAAGGGATATGGGGAGACCTCTCTGTTTGGACCAGACGATTCTTGGTTTCCAAAGGAGTACTCTATCTGAGGATGCCATCTAAATCATCCCCAACATCCACATGTTTCCTAAGACTTGGACAGGCGCTTAGCAACTCAGCAGACTAGGAGAAGTGCCTCACTCTCTCAGCAGCTAAATCAGCACCTCCATCAATTCTAGTAGCATTTGATGAAACAGTCACCAAAGAACACCGACGTTCGTTGGTTACATGGAGTGTCAGGAGACCCGTAAATCGGTTGACGAGTGGTACCCGAAATCTCGGAAGATTCCGGTAACAAGTGACCAAGAATCGCAGCAGGAGAGACCTGAACAAATCTGGGAGATGTTCTTTCCCTACTAACCCCATCAGCACCACTCTCCATTCACTGCCTCGTGGGGTAGAGCCACTTCCTTCCTCTGCACGGCCGCGGCGACAGAAGGTTTTTCCCACCACCACAACAGAGTTCTTGCCGGATGGGACCTTAACGTGAACACGGGGGCATTCCGAGGTTGGAGAGTCTTTAGAAGAGTTCATAGTGTCGTCCGAGTAGGTTTCAGACTCACTAGAGTTTAACTGAAGCATTCTGTTTTACGCTGCGTGTGAAACGAGTATCGAGAACAAAAAGTAATCACTGTAGGCAGGGCTTGGATCTCCGCAATATGAATCTTATGGAATAAAGAATTGTGCATCAGCGATGGAAGTCGAGTGGTCGTAAAAACCATTGCAGGAGAATTGGGAAGAAAATTATCCAAAACAAAGGTAATATGTCTCAGAAACTGGAATATCAGTTTGAAGGAAAGAATGTGAGATTCGAGGTGTCAAAACTCAGAACATGAGAGCGGCGGGCACGGCTAGAGGGAACTGCCGTTGTAACAGTCGTTGTTTTAGCAAAAGAAAGAGAAGGTGGGACAACCTCTTTCCTCGGAGTGTGGCCTCACAGCGATTCAGCTTATGAATGTAGCACTGTTCCAGGATTTCCTTCTCCGAAATGAAGAATAGGGCAGTGGACAGAAGCTGCTGCATATTGACTGTTGCAATTTGAACAACAAGGAGGATTATCGCAGCTCGTTTGTTTGAAAGCTTCTAAAGCATTACAAAGGATGAGCTGGGTTATATCAGTCAGTGGACTTGATGATGCTGAATGAAAATAAAAATTGAGTAGGTATGAAGCTAGACTCGGGACCCCAGCAGGAGATGTCCGAGAAAGCGCTCGTTGGAGTTGGTAAATTCTGACGACAAGGAAGGAGACCTTGCTGGCGCAGGGGCCCCAGTGATGGCTGACGTTGGTCAGCGCTAAATGAGTAGGTCGGTGCTGACGAGGCCAAAACAGCCTTGCTGGTTTCCTAGATGAAGTAGTCGCTAGAAAAACGGATTCCTTAATGTAGACTATTTGGTTGGGTGGAAGAATTTACCAACCTAATTTCATCAATAAGGGCACTCAACAGCCACTATTGGTCACTGGCTTGAAATCAGTCAGGAAGGGCTCGGGTTGGGGCCCACAGATGTGAATTCCGACATTTCTTTTAAAACGTTTTTTTTGATTTTTACAATAATAATTACCAAAAAAACATCAGCACCGCAAATAAATAAACACAAATGATGATAAAAATAATAAGGTATCCCGGAGAAGTACGCGGAAAACCGCGCCCACCACACGCCCAGAGCTTAATACCTCCCTCCTAGAAAAGCCCCCAGTAGGGTGGGATATGGGTGTGGCTAAGGTAAAGCCCCCCAGACTTTCTTCAACAGATGAAAAAAAAAATAGCCGTGTGCCACACGGATAAGACGGCAGGCCAAGATTTATAACACCCAAGTGCGAACCGCTTTCTCCGGTGAATTGAGCAAGGTTCGGGTCCCCGAACAATAAAGCCGGCCCGGAGAAAATCATGAACAATTGGTTTTTAACCGTACCCTCACCCACGGGAAAGGACGACAGATGGGCACAAGATAAGCACAGAAGACAACGACTCGATAGCCATTCAGGAACTGAGAGGAGATTGGAAGACTCTCAAAGAGCACCAGAAATACATTAGGTATAGTACCTACAGAAGAGGAGAGGGAAGGGGGGAAAAAAGGAGACAGACATAAAATATGAGAATAAGAAGAAAAATAAATAATCATAATAATAACTACAAGAAAAATAATAAAGTTAAAAACAAGAACAAAAATAATAATGATTATTTTTGTTACAGGTGTGCTGTGAAGCAGTCATGAAGTATTCGATTCGAGTATACATGATGGAAGCTTCGTAAAATTAACCATCTAAAGTTTTCCTTCTTAGTGCTCCTGACTAAAGTTAGGATGTAGTTTGTTGTAGTTCAGTTAGATAGAATAATGTATCTCTTCTTCATTGAATTAATAACTTTTGCATTTTTGTTTTACAGTTATCACTTGTTAATATTTGATTAATTGTTAATAAAGAATAGTAAAAAGAAAGGACACAGTTAATATTAAATACTCGAATTTGGGAGTGGTGTTTGTGGAATTTGGCTGGAAGAGGAAACAAGTTTGGAGTATAATGGTGGAACAATAACGGAAAATTGTGGTTGTAAAAGTAAAACGTAAAGTAAATTGTTATGAGGGACTTCTAGTTTTAGAAGTACCTTTGCCCCTAGATAAGTATAGATCGATGCATGGTTGTCTGGGTTGTCTTAGTTTGTTTAACTTGTATTATTCTACTATACTCTTAAGAAATTTAGGTACTATTGTACCTAGTAACAGAAGTATTGATTGTTTCAAACCCATTTTCACCTCTTTTCATCTTAGAATTAGCAAGCACTTAGGCTGCTGCCGCTCTTATTTTTTATCAAATAATAATAAAAATAATGGAAATAATAAGATAATAAAAATAATAAGGGAGGGGAGTAAACAAAAACAAAATAGAACAAAAACAATGAAAGTTGCTCTTCACAGACACAAAGTGTCTGTGGCCCTCTCGACGACAATGAGGCCGGCCACCTTCGTGAGGATAATAATAATAATAATAATAATAATAATAATAATAATAATAATAATAATAATAATAATAATAATAATAATAATAATAATAATAATAATAATAATAATAATAATAATAATAAAGACAAAATTTACCTTTAATTCCTTATCACTCAACATCTTGAGATTCACCAAAGGAAATTTTGAGGCCAAAAGTTCTGCAAAGAATCTCTCTTGATCCGATTCAAAATGTGACTTTAAACCTTTTTCATTAACTTTCTTCAACAATGAACTAACATTACTCAGGGTCATAAATTTCTGAAGAAAAATTTAATAATAATAATAATAATAATAATAATAATAATAATAATAATAATAATAATAATAATATAATAATAATAATAATAATTTGCAAGTTGTGTAAATTAAAGCGTTTAGGAGGAGATATGTAGTCTCGCGGGATTGAGAGGAGCAGCGTGATAGATACCCATTATATAACGGGCCAAGGTGAGATAAGGGAAACTGTAGAAATTATAGGGGAATTAGTTTATTGAGTGTTGTAGGGAAGATACATGCTGGAATTTTGGTCGAAAGAGTGCGTCGAGTGACTGAAGGACTGATTGGTGAAGAACAAGAGGTGCGTTTAAAGAGTGGTAGAGGATGTGTGATCAAATCTTTACTAGATGAAACAAATGATGAGAAAAAGAAGAGAAGAAGAATAAATGAATTTAGGTTTTATGGATATGCAACAGGCGTATGAATAAGGTTAATAGGGAAGCTTATGCAGGAGTTAGTGATAAGTATGTGCGACCGATCACGAGCAAGGCCTCTCCTGAATGAATCACAACATATGGTATGACGAAGTTGGAGGAGTGTGTAAGAATAAATGGTATTGAAAAAAAAGGTTGAATTTATTTTTAGTTTGTATTTAATTTTGGAGTGAGCAGGGTTGTGTTATGTCTCCCTTGTTATTCAATTGATAATAGATATGGGTTATGAAAGAATTTAGAGGTGAGGGTGGCAGGAAATGTGTTAGATGAGGAGAAATGAGTATGATGGAGGGTGCCACTCACCTATTAAATGCGGAATGGATTGGTTTTTGTGTGGTGAATCTGAAGAGATTTGAGAGGATTTGGTAGAGAAATTTAGCAGGAGTGTAAAGTAGGGGTCTTGGAAGGTTAAACGTAGAAAGAATAAGGTATGTTAGAATAAAGGTTTATGGTTGTGATGTGAGATAGTCCTCAGTATGAATTATGTTAGATGGTGAGCAGGGAACAAGTGTCTGAAGTTTAATTAATTACGGATATATGTTGCGATGAGCAAGGGAACGGATGATGAGAGTGTAGTAGGAAAGTTTGTGAATGAAGGAGGTGGTGGATATCCAATGAAATAGCATTGGTGGAATGTAAAGGGACTAAAGTCTTGAGTGCGCTAGCGTCTTACATTGGGATATGTTATGCTTCACTGCTTTCTTTGATAGTTTTTGAAGTATGAGTCTTGGAAATTAAAACAGTATAGATCAAAGTTCAATGTGTTCAGTGATGAACCCATTCTAGGCGAGGCTAGAGTCGTGAGAAGATTGATAAATGAGGACAGTGAACGTTATAAAGAGTGTGTGGTGTGAAGAAGGATAAACGAGAGAATAAATGAAAAGTATGTTGAGATGTTGTCATGTGGAAAGGATGGAATGATAGTCGGATTGTTAAGCGGATGGTAACGTGGTGAGTGTGTTGGGAACCGAGCCGCTGGTGGGAGACAAGAGAAAAAGTGGATTGAGTCAGTAAACGAATGTTTGAGGAGGAGAAATGTTGATGGCAGAGGCGAAAATAAAGGTGCTTAATAGGAGTGTAATGGCCGGGTTTGCGAGGGGTGTGTTGTGAGCCGCACGCATGGCCAAGGGATAACCCTTACACTGACGATTATCATTAGTGAGGGTCGTCGCCCCACGTTCCGTGAAGCTATTGGTGATCTTTCTGACTTGTGGCGAGTATATATAAAGCTTACTGAATTACATGGTACAGAGGGGAGGTTATAAGGACTGGGCTTTCTTTTCACTGTTATGTCGATATATTTCTTACTGTTTTTCTTTTTCATATAGCATATATGATATTCGTCTCCAGATCTTAGGGAATAAAAAGGAAGATGAAGAAAGAAAGAAAGAAAGAAAGAATAATAATAATAATAATAATAATAATAATAATAATAATAATAATAATAATAATAATAATAATAATAATATAATAATAATAATAATAATAATAATCTATAAAAGAGGTTACTCATTCAATTAATAAATGTATCCAACATGTGAGCGAGTAACGAGTTAAGTAACTGCGTTTGAATTCTATAAACATACACTTGAACATCTGAGACAAGATTTCTTACTCAATCATCGTTAGATTTTCGGATTTTATGACATCAGTGTTAACCAGTTTTTCACCTAACAATGATTCCTTCTTTGAATCGCTTAACTTTGTCTTTATAGGAACATTTTCAGCAAACTCTTCATTTTTAATCCCTTCCACAGAAGCTAAGTTTGGTTCACTATCATAACAGACCTGAAATAAGAACAAAGGATTTGATAAAACTAACTAGGATGTAATACTAGAATAAAGAATCAAAATAAGTAAATATAATAATATAATATAATAAATATAGCTCAATAGAGAATAGCCCCATCATTCTTCAGCTTGACCAGCTAAAAACCTGGGTTTCTCGCTTTGTTGAGCGAGTGCTCTTCCACTGAGCTACCGGGTAGAAGATAGAGGAGATTCCTGCTTCTGGCTATTACACAAAGATTCTCTTAGCGTGTTCCAACTGTGTCCACATACTCAAGCGAATTGAATATTTTTCACAACATTTAATTCTTAAAGTATGCCTTCAGATGTTAAATATTAACAGAATAATCCAAAATGATGTACTATCTGCGTCTATAAAAATACAACTTAACTGGACAATAAAAGATTCTATTAATTGTTTTTAATTAATTTTGACTTTCATTAAATCGTATAAAGGATATCACCAAAAGAATATTACCAAAATTATTGTTGCTCCTCAGTTTTATAGATATATTTTATACTCTGACCGAAAGAACTCGGGTTAACTAATCCATTAACGTGAGTTGAATGTGATTCATCATGGCTACAACCCTTAGATTAAAGAGGCAAGGTGGCCCTAAGTAGCAAAAAAGTAATAGGAAGATGTAAGACAAAGAAGAAAAGGTTTTTAAAATGGGGTTTCCTTAAATGTTTCAATAACAAATGTGCAATAGAAATAAGTTGTAAGTTTTTGCACATTGACCTATGTGAGATGTTCTTAGCGGTTTACATGACACATGTGAGTGTCGAAAAAGAGATTACAATTTAATTAAATATGTTCAAACAACAACCTAATTTAGATGTGAGAGTGTGTAACACCAATTAAAAATCAGATCAAAAGTTTTTTTTTTTTTTCCCCACCCAGATAATAAAACTGATAATCGATAATGTAGGCAGTACAGAATTAAGTGGTTGGACACTTCTACACAGTTACGGGTACTTAATATATCATCAATCCAGCCAGCAGCGCCACATGGGTTCCCCAGAAGAACTGAGGGTTGTATGCAGCAAACACCCCTCTCCCCACCCAACAACCATCTCCTCATAAAACCTAAGGCAAGAACCTTCATGTCCCAAAATCCTCGTCTGAAGCATACAAAACACCATGCAGTCACCCACTGTGGTATATCTGTCGATGTCAGGCTATCCTGGGGCTTGCCCAAAACCATGCGCAATTAGGCACATTCTTCTCACTATGTGCAAGTTCAATATTCCATTTTCTTCAGACATCAAATTACGGACTCAATGCCACTTCATAGGTCTTCACAACCGCGGCTCACTTCAAAACAACATTGACTACTATACAACCCAACTAACCAACCGACTATCATCATCCTTATCATAATGACCAAACCATATATTTTCTCATTCAACATTTTTTTGCACCACACAATCCAAACACGCCTAAGAATATCACCATCTGAACAGACAAAGATTATCCATTGAACACTCCCAAAATTATCCATCTGAACAGACAAAGATTATCCATCTGAACCTAAGATTATCATCTGAACAGAATGAACCTTACACGACCCTAAGAATTTCCATCTGAACAGACAAAACTTATCCATTTTAACACGACCCTGAGATTATCCATCTGAACAGACAAAGATTATCCATCTGAAACAGACTCTCAGATTATCCATCTCGAACAGATTGATGATAATCCATCTGAACAGACAAAGATTATCCATCTGAAACAGACTGCACCTTATCCATCTGAACAGACAAAGATTATCCATCTGAACAGACAAAGATTATCCAATTCTTTGAATGTAGACATAAGGATCTAGTAATCTAAACATGATCAAAAATATCATCTGAACAGACACAAATTATCCATACTGAACAGACAAAGATACAAATCTGAAACAGACAAGATTATCCATCTGAACAGAAAAGCATTATCATCTGAACAGGACAAAGATTATCCATTGAACAACAAAGATTATCCATCTTAACAGACAAAGATTATCCATCTGAACAGACAAAGATAATCCATCTGAACAGACCTTCTAACAGCTCACAAGACAAAAGATTATCCATCTGACAGACAAAGATATCCATCTGAACAGACAAAGATAATCCATCTGAACAGACAAAGATTATCCATCTAAACAGAAAGACTATCCATCTGAACAGACCAAAGATTAATCCATCCTGAACAGAAAAGATTATCCATGCTGAAACAGACGAAAGATGATCATGACTGAACAACAAGCACCTAGTCCATACTCTTATTCCAACATAAGCCTTCGCTTGCTTATTTACATTAACAGCTGGTAACAACATACGCCTCATGCAGAAACCAGACACACCTCAAAACTTAGTCTCATTTGTTACTCATTCAAAGATGTAATTGCACACAACACCTTTCTACCATTCACAACCTTTTCATACGATACTCAACATCATCCATCGCCCATATTTACATCCAAATATATAAAGCTAAATATTATAAACTCTTGATACTCATGTTCCAATTGATCTCACATACACATTATTTTTACACTGTAAACTCCCTCACTACCACAACATTCGTAGGACTCTACCTTAACACCACAACACTGTAGACTCCATCTCTGTGT
>JABUQX010016363.1:0-24779 GCA_015478945.1 Trachelipus rathkii | reverse complement strand
CGTCGCATCTATGTATCTGCCTTCGATCACTATATGGATACTATAGATCTATTGATCTATTGATTCAAGTCACATTTAAACTGTTATTGCTTGCACCCAGCAGAGGACTAAATCAAATTATCTCCAACACCACCCACCCCACCCATCAACCCATCTTGATTCACTTGATCTATTAATCTATCGATTCAACGTCAGTATCTTGAACTGTTATATTGACCCCAATACAGCAGTTAAATCAGTTAAATTCAGAACCTATCCACCCCATCCTCATTACCCATCTGTCGCAATCTAGTTTGGATCTATTGATCGATTTTTAGTTCTGGATATTTGAACTTTCATTATTGACCCTAAAGCATGTAACATCAGTCTAAATATTGCAAACCAACCACCCCACCCTCATACTCATCTGTGATCTCGTAAAATCTCATTGATCAATGATTCAAGTCATATCTGAAACTGTTATCTATTGACCCTAAAGCAAGCAAATTCAGTTAATCCAAAACCACCATACCCTCTCAGTTACCATCCTGATCATTGATCTATTGATCTATTTTAATCTATTGATTCAAGGCATATTTTTGTATCTCCTTTTGATAAACATAACATAAAAGATAAACCATGATCAAAGTTTAACCTATTAACATTACCTGAACTCAAGAGCCATAAATTAACATACCTATCTAACCTTACAAATGAATAAGCTTCTAACACTGGCAAAGTTCAGTGTAATATCGATAAAGTACCGAACATTGCATACAAAACATAAACTATTCTTACTTTTTCTAGCCTATCTCTAACATATTAAGTTACATATAACCATTGTAATATAAGAAAAACACTCACAAAAATTTATCGTAAGCCTAATCATAACTATCCTAAGACCAAAGAATAAATGCTAACTTAGCAAAACCCTTCATCAATAAAGCTGCAATTAGCATAAACTGAACGTAAGTACATAGACGGTGTCATACACATACTAGCACTACCCCTTTACGTACGAATGAACTGCCATTTTGCATTAACAACATTCAGGTTGTAACTATCTATAAAGTACACCTCACACCATTAATCCACCGACCACGCACCACACACACACCACACACACGTTATTGGCCGACAAACATCTCCATATCATCTTCTACGTCACTACTTCTAATATTACCACACCACCATTTCGTTTTCCTTCCTTTCACGACTTTTCTTTCAAAGCCTTTTTCATCCTCCTCTTATTAACTTATTCGTAGTATCTCTTAACAAGCTTTCTTGACCTTCACTTTCATATTTCATTTGTTGCCTTACTTTCTGATTGCGCGTTTTTACGATCCATACATTCTGATACACTCTTCTGTCGTTTTAGTTAAATTCGCATGCGTAAATTCGTTCTTTAATTTTCTATTCTTGAAACTTTTTCCTATAACACTGGAAATCTTTACTATCACTATACTATCTAATTTCTTCTTTACCTAACACTTCTTTTCTAAAGAAAACCAACATTTGGCTTATTTCTTACACTAATTTTATATGTTCACTCTGCGAAGAACTCACCTCTACCTCTTATTGACCCTAAAGCAAGTAAATCAATAAATCAGCAGTAAATAACACACCCACCCTCCCCCACCCCATTCCTCCGCAGATCCCAATTGAATCATAATATAGCATCTCACTAGGAACTCACATATTGAGTACAAGTCATACATTTTGTACATCATGTTATCATACATTTTGTATAAACATAAAATAAAAATAAGTTTTTCGAATAGGAAATTAAAATATTATTGTAAAGTGAAAAAAAAATAGTTTTAAGCTTATATATTTCATTTTTATTATTTATTATAATCGCATAAACATATAACTTATTAACTGCCATGATTACAAAGTTATATTAAAAGAAACCCATTATTTAGAAGAAGTGATAGATTACGATAAAGCGTAATACACCGCACAAGATTAGAAACCTGATCAGGTTGTGCAGGAAAACATAACGTCTTAACAAATTGAAACATTTTGACAATTATTCATATCGATACTAATAGTAATAATTGATTAGTAAACAAAAAATCTACACTCGATAGAAGCAGCCGTTCAAGGATACCAACAACCACGTCAAATCACGCTAACCATTGCTGCCACAAACGTCAAGCGTTAATCATCTTTATCAAACATATCTTCTGCAAAGATATTAATTTCAATTTCTGCCATCACTAACATTGTCAATACTTTAGGCGAAAACTCCTTAAAAAAAAATTTTATTCTCAACCGACATTATCTAACCTGTAACAACAAAAATAGCCAAAGCCAAAATAACCTCAACATTCAGAATTTTCAACTTACCAGTAGATGTTAACATGGCAATCTCAATCATTTACTATACATAACCGAGCACAATTTTATTATTATTATTATTATATTATTATTATTATTATCCTTCCATATTTCAATTATATCTCAAATACCAATTCATTCAGTTCATTCATTAACTATATATTCATCCTCTATCTAATTCCATTATTCTCCATATTATCGTATTCCCTACTCTCACTTATTCATTGATTACCCTCACTAGCTATTACTACTTATCTCATTACTTATTAGTTCCACCTCATTATTAACTTATTCACCTTCATTTCATCTCCCCATATATTCACTCACTTATCTATCTACTTCATTATCTATTCCCCATTATTAATTATAGTTATTATTTATTATTCCAGTTCCCATTAGATATATTATTCCATCTACTTATCTCACTTATTCATAATTATTCATTCATCTATTATTATTATTATTAACTACTTATTATTCAGGACACTTTATTATTCATCTGTTTTATAGATGTCGTTATTATATTATTATAGTATTATATTATTCATTATCTTTTCATACCACCCGCGTACCTTGATTCTCATTTATTTATCTCATATCATCTATTATTATTCAACACTTTCTCCATCATTACTCGTATATATATTATTATCTATTATATAGCACTCATTAATGCCTTTTTCTTCATTATTACTCTCATTATTATTCATTACTATTTATATTAATATTATTATTATTATTATTTATTATATTATTAGTTAATACTTATCTATTTATTATCACCATTTATGACTAGTCAAAATAATTCTAACATAGGGTGGTTGTTACCTATTATAATTATTACTTAATTATTACTTATTCATTATTCTTCCATTACTATTCCTCCCACCATAGATTCTCAAAAACACCACATCCACCCACCACAAACCCACACTATCAACATTCTAATCTTATCTCTTCCATTTAAAGAAATTTAAAGAAATGTAAAGACATTATTCCATTTCATTATTATTTTTTTGCATGTATTTATAATTAATATCAAATTAATTACTTATTCATTATTATTAATTCATTATTATTATCTTATCCTTATTAACTTTCTAGAGCTCACCATTGACTTCTACTTCCTACTTCTCCATATCCTCATCATTATATGCACAATTTTAATCTCAATACTTATATCATTAATTAGTTCTTCTATATTCTCCACTATTATTATATCGTTAAAATTACAAGCATAATACAACAAAGTTATAAAAAATCAATACGTTAAAACCAAGCAAATTCATCCAATATATATTCATGATAACAACTAGCTAATAAGAACACACCAAAAATATCACAACTTAAATCACCTAATTATCAAAATAATAATAAATGAATACGTGGACATTGTAAAGATACAATAATTAATAATAAACCTAACTAATATCTTCAACTATAAATCAATCAATCACTTACTCAATCAATCACTTAATCACATTCAATGAATCCATAATACATTAAGAACTAAATATAACTAATAATCAATAAATAATAAAATAACGTCAATGCAATAATAATAATAATAAGTATATAATTCATAATTATAATATAATTTTACATCTAACATTAATAATTATAACTAAAAACATAATCCAACATCTCAATCTAATTAATTACATTCACCCACCAATAATCTCCCACATCAACTGATCGAATACACTCCCCACCACCCACCTCACCCAATAATCACACCACTAACTAATCAATATACATAAAGATAAAAATAATAACACCCTAATCAACAAATTATATCGAAATACAATAAAAATAGGCAATGACAGTTGAGCATGCGAGCGTCACAGCCTGCGCAATTACGCGTTATCTTAATACTCCCTCTTAGACTCACTAGATAATGAAAAATGACTGTCACTTTTGTGCAAAGACTTAACGTTTTACATAACATTTATTTTTATCGCGTGAAACACGTATTGCCCCCCACCCCCATCTCACCCTCTCCCCCCCCCCAGCCCCCCACCCCTCCCCCCCCCCCCCCCTTCCCGCCCCCCCCCCGCCCCCTCCTCCCCCCTTTTTTTCTCCCCCCCCCCCCTCCCCTCCCCATCGCAAAGACACAACCCCGTCTGTTACCGCAAGCTATTCGCCCTTGGTCCACCCGTATGTCTACAGTTAGGGTTCTAAGGTCCATCGCTGCTCAACTATTTTGATCTTACTCCTTTCTCAACATGATTACTATGAGTTCAATTAAACATTAACAATTAATATCGTTAGAGCTATGCCTTGAACATATGTGCTGAATAGTGTCTTGCTTTACTCCCGTACGCCGCAGTGTTCAGCTTCACCTTCTACTGTCTCCGTCTAGCCCTACCGGGGACTTTGGATAAACGTAAGCCAATTTTACTCGTGTATAAGATTATAATAGGTATATATATAATATATATATATATATATATATTATATATATATATAGTACCTACTACCTACAGCACCTCACCCACTAACTACTATAACTCTACTATATATACTACCCTCCCTATATAGTACTTACCTAATACTACCCCTATTATACTCCTTATACTACCTATGTATAATATATACGCTCATAATAGATATATATTACACGGTTACAGCCTAACAATAAAAACAGATGTTTAACGTATGTAGAAAAGCCCAGCGGCACCAACAAAGCCATCACCAATTCAAAACATCCTCGTTACCCCCCTCCAACCTCTGACCCCAACACACGCCACCCTACTTCTCGCACGTTCCTGCACCTCAACTTTCCAAAAAAAACACAAATATTTAATTTGGCTCTCTCACGCTCCCCTCACACTCACCACACAAGACCGACTGCCCTCAGTTACTACCCCCTCTCTCATCAGTCTTGACCTTGCCGTTCTATCCTTGGACCGCGCCACATCCATCACTGACGCCCGCTCCCCTGTCGACCGTCATAGCAAAGTTACACAGTTCATCTGATTTCCGTCAACCCCTTGAGCCCCGACCTTCTATACGACTTGCCCGACCACCACCCGTAATGTTTAGGCTGTGACCCCTACGCGACCCCTACGCATCACTTACCGACACCACATGTCGCATCTCTAAGTTCACTGTCTCGTGAGCACCGTCGAAGCTGACCCATGCGCGTTGACGCCATTGCTGCGTTTTGGACGAATCTCTATGTGCACAACCTAATCAATCTAAATCGAACTAACCCTATAATAACTCAATACCATAACTACATCCATTACATAAATAATAACAAATAATAATACATCATAATAATAATAAAACTACATAATGATCTATTGTGATCAATAATCAAATAAATAATAATAATAATATAATAATCACTTATAATACAACCCACAAAATAAGTGTTTGGACAAATAAATCAATATATCGATAATAACTAACTCACATAATACATTGATAATAATTCAATACTTTCTCTGCTCGGCATTCTATGCCCTATAGTCAAAACAACTTGAGATTGTGACTATTAACAGACTACCTGCGTAAGGTTGACAAACTCTACATGTCTACCTATACTTTTGTTAATGAAGCTGATGACAGTTTCAGGATAGGGTGACGATACCACATTTCTTTGGTTATTTCCATTCATACTATCAGACAATTCGTTAATCGTCAAACTTACACATTAATATTTCCCCCTAGCAATATGTTTGATACAAGTAGTGAATAGGCCTTACGCTTCCTGCAGCAATGTTAGCTCATCTTACTGTCGAATTTCCTTGACTCTTCTATATTCTAAATTCTTATGTTAGTTAACTCATACTATATACCACAACATCTTTTTTAAACAACCTATAATAATGCGCCTGTCAATCATGTCTAAGACGTATATGTTTTCCTGTACAATCCCCTGATCAGTACCCCCATACTTTTACTCGCCCAGGATGCCCTCAAACTGTTATCTTATTCTTACACTCATACGTTTCTCTTTAAAATTCTTTCTAACTAAACTCTGTTTAACATATAACTTTGATGTTACAAAATTTAAGTCTTAAAACTTCTATTGTATTTGCGCTTATGTCTTATTAAATGTTATAAAATAACATAAATAAAAATCAAGTTATTTTCCACTTCTTACAACTCAATATTTAATTCAACAGAGCCCTTATTCTCTCTCTTTTAATGTTTATGTCAACAAATTACCCTCCACAAATACAATCACCCAAAATATGACTTGAATCCAATAGACTCTAATTGCATCTCGGCGAGTCGCCCCATGCGATGGGGATCCAGCGGTGGGTGGTTCACCCTTACTCCTGATTTATCTTTGAACCCTTACCATGCGTTCTAAGGGTCAAATAAAGATAGATTATACGTTCTCAATAAACAACCAATTAAGTACAACCACAAACCCTTAAACTAACTTTCCTCCTTAAAAAAAAATAACAGTAAAAAAAAACAAACAAGATAATAAAACTTAAATAAGAAACTTGCTGAGGAAAAAGTCTTTTAAAACTAAAAACTCACACAAAATAAACTAAGTAAAATACATTTATAAAATCAAAAGTTCACCTCAAAAAACAATACATAAAAAACTCAATAAATCAATGCCGACCACAACAGCACAAAATAAACTAAACTAAACCCGCTGTCTAACCCAGCATACTCACAATAATAAAGAGAACAACTAACCAACTTTAAGCAACACAACCGTAAACCAGAAAACCCGGAACATGTTATCACCCTAAATATCGCTAACAAATCTTAGCCATGCCATCTCCCACCTCGCATGCGTGATTGTGAGTGTTGTACTCATGTGCTTGTGTGGACCCCTATAATGTTAGGCACTCTCTTACGTCAGTCACTCATACACCTCTGAAGTTTGTTAATAGGAATGCACGGTCCAATCTCGTGACGTCAAGCCCCTATGTTACAGCTCATGTTATGCGACACACGTCCCTCATCATACTCCTTTAGCGTTCCAAGTCTATGACGCATTCCGATATGCTTCATGATGGGAGCCCACTTCGCTACAATCTGTAATCGCATTTAATCTCTTGCGCTCTGCCTTCAATGACTCAGTTCAGATTACAGGATTACCGATATAATTTCTTATTGTTCACGTCCTTTTCTTAAACATTTACTACATGCTCATAATGCTAAAATTAACATCAATCATGCCTCATGAGAGTCCTAGAAACACAGTGGAGAATCAGCCTTTACGTCTTTGGTATGCATATCGTTCCATTTACCTTACTTGATATTCACCACTCTGAACTTTGCAACGTGTAGTAGTCTACATTCCATCATGTTCACCGGCCCCTATTAGCCTGTGACTACCATTCATCGTCTCCTTCAGCTTCACAGATGGAGGTGATTTTTGAATTGGCACAAAACCGATTCAGCTCTCAAACAACTTGTACTCATCTGCGTTTATTTTTCTATGTTATGCTTCTACTTACACACACAACGAAATTACCAGAAACACTCACCATAATGCCCCCCTCCTTCCACAATCCAATCAGCCTCCAATCAGATCAAAATACACTCGCATCACGGCCCACTCATGCCGCTAGCGGAGCGCAGCGTTGGACTCGCGTACCATGAATTAACTGATTTACTGCTCTCCTACCGAGCGCTCTAACGATAAATAACAGTTCAACATAGGCCTTCTGCCAAAATCAATCAGAATACAAACTACGCTCGATTACATCAGACACTCGATAGACTTCACAGACCATCGCGCGCTACGCCACCCGCGAGTGCGAGGGTGGAGTCGGTCCTACAATGCATTAAACTGATTTGTCCTGAGCTTTAGGGTCAACATCCACAACCAATAACAGTTCAAATCCATGACGTCTCGAATTCAATATGACGTGCACAATATCATCAAAAGATCCCACAGCCACCCACTGTCGAGCCTCATCGAGCGCCTCGGCGCCGCACCGGTGAGCTGGACCCACCACTACGTCGTTGACCTTCCACAATGGATTACTCGCTTCTAGGACCCCCCTCCCCACCCCCATCAAGTCAATCACGATTCAAATATGACTTGAATTAATTAGATCAATTGATCAATCAGATTGCGCATATGGTAGGGGTGGGTGGGATGCTTGATTAACTGATTTACTGATTTAGGGGCTGCCAGCAAAATGCAATTTTTTTACGTAAAATATAAATGAAATAAATTTTAAAACAAAATGCTTTTAAACATATGTAAGCAAAACAATAATAAACTAAAAGTTTGTAAAAACATATATAATAGATTTTTCCAACATTAAATCCCAATTAATATAACTAAACCAACATCAAACTGAACCAAACAAAAATCTTAAACGACATCCAAATTAATCACAGTTACAGACTCAAATAATCACTAACATTTAACTTTAACAGAATCTCACTAGTCATCAGGCACATCGATTACGAATAACTTCGCGCTCCCAAACCAGCCAAATCGGACTCAAGCCCCCGCGCGCCGAATACAAGAGTAACTCTATCGTCCACGACAATCTGGGTCAGACGATAACTACCATACCACCCAAACATACGCGCGCTAACACCACAACGCTTCACCCAAAATACCTAACATATCACGACTAGCCACGCATCTTGTTCCAATAGAAAGACTCTCACGGCAATCTGCCGACTTCCCCTCCCAGATCCATCCCCTTAGCACGATAATACACATATATATATACCTAAACTATACGGTCATCTACCCCGCACCTACATACTGCCTAACCCATCATACTACTATCCTACTCATCATAATCACTCCTACAATACTAACTCATATTACACCAGTACTACTATAATACTCATACACTAACCCTAAGTACTACTCTACTTACCTCATTCACTACCTACGCCCCTACCAAGTACATAAACATACTACGCCCTCACTAACCAATCATATACTCACACCCCATCCCACCTCATCACGCACCTTATCAACCACTCCACTATCACCTCCCTGCTCCACACCTGATATCCCCTACTACTATACTATCCAGCGTTACCTACTCATCCTCACCACACAACAACCACAATACACGCGCTTCATCCCCGAGACCGGAACACCGTATAAGCGTCACTCTCAAGCCACCATTGGAAACTGAGTCACGAACTAAGGAATCTGCTATGGTTACGTGACTAACTAGGATGAACAAGCCCCCTGCTAGAGAATATGCCAGACCCCGCATACGCAAGCCCTGCGTCTGGCCACAACACCGCAGCTACGGCGACGTGCTCTCCATCACGGGCGTGGAGTCTCGCACATTCCCTAGCTTGCGCTGGCTCTCCTCCAAATGCGCGATCATAAGCAAACCAGCAGGAGTAATGTCCCCTGTACGCAATTGAACACCACACTCTACGGACCATGTTCCAGCTGGATCGTGTTGGAAAACTGTTTTTGTGAGAACCCCCCCGCCCTACTCAGTGATGATGCTGCTTAATCGCGTAGAAAAAGACGTGTACTACACACTCTCTGCCATCGTAACCTGTATCAAATGCATGACAGACACCACGATCTCTCTCTACCCTCCTCAATTGCGCAAATCTCTCTTATCCGTTGTAAAGCTTCACACGTCAAAACCGCACACGAGGCATTCGAGCCCCATACCTTGAGACAGAATCCCTCGTCTTCATAAAGCACAATCAAACTAAGACTCGCCTCTAACCCAACTATACCCCAGACCCCCACACACACAACACCCCCCCCGGTGCGCCCACCTTTTTAAGAACTCCAACCCTACGCTACCCGAACTTACTTAACTCATCCTATCATACACCTATATACTCTTCATACCTCACTATAACTATACTCCATATAAGTATAAGGCTAAATACCACCCTACCTCACCCTACCTTACCATACTCTTTAAGCATTGATATAACCACACATACACTATACTACTAATACCCCGTACTTCCCCTATATACATACTACCTCCTATCACATCACTAGTACCCAGCCTCCTACCCTAATACCTCACCCCTCTACAACTACCACCCGCACTGCCCGTGCTCATTACTACCAGTATAGCCTATCACACTAATCACCCTAACACTCACTATAACGTATATATCATATAATACTCATATACTATATACTATATATCATAACCTACCTATATATATATCACTAAAGACTATGCTCTACTACTCATATTTATAGATATATATATAATATATAGATAATACTATATACTATATTACTACTAATAATTATACTAATCTAACGCCCTATATCCCCTATAATAACCTAATAGTAGCTCACACTCCATCTACCCCATAACTTCACCTATACACATACTATATATATATAAACCATACCTAACTCTAATCATTAATATATATACCTACTACTACCTACCATCACACTATAGATACATAACTACGCCACCCCCTCCTATATATATCACATCTACTACTACCTCAATATCCATCATCCTATCACTCATACATACCCATATCATAGATACATAACCTATACCTAACCTAGCTATCACCACATACATATATATATATATATATATATATTAATATATAAATATATATATTTATACTACTATATATTCTACAAGTACTAGTATAAGATTAGATTATATATAACTATTTAATTACTATCATACTATATACTACCCTCTACTCATATACCTGAAGCATTCATAACCATACACTCCATCCCAACACCCCCCACTACTATAAAACTATATCATCTATACCAAACATATTCAACCATATACTATATACCTATACCACATCCTACTATACTACTATATAATACCTACTAGCATACCTACTATATAAATAACATATTAACCTATCACTCTACTCCAATACTACAGATACCAAAGCTATACTTCAATACACCTACTATCACCTAATACCACCTATTACCTATGCGATACTAATACACTACCTATTACTACTACTATCCTCTATACCCGCTCTCACCACTACTACTCATAATTACTAACGACATCCTATAATTCAGTCATCTAAACTTACCTCTCACATCACATATCCTACCTATTACTACCCGCCATCACCAACCTCCCATCCTCATACCCTCTTCAGCCCCACCTACTCCAACCCACACCTTACTCACTCTGTATCACATCACCCTTTACTACGTCCCTCCCCCCCAACCAAACTCAGAACAATACATCTCACACAACTACGCCCCACCATGACTACTCATAATATCACATCATTAGTACTAGTATACCCCCCCTAACTACACCTACTGCTAACACCCCTCCTTCCACTGCTACTATCCACATACTTAAGCCGCCTCAATCTCTCACACCCCGCACGAACGCATATACTATAACGGCTAACCAATAACACCCGCCTCACACTACATACTACTAAACATATTTCATCTCATCCCAACTACCTAAAAACTATACCCTTATATTACAGCCCCTACGTAATAAGTCAACTATAAAAAATAAAACCATCCATCCACCTCATAACTATATAACGCTATCCGAACTCAAGCAACTAGTAATAATAACCAAACCGGCCAGATCCAGCTACACAATACAACCTCATAACAACTCCAGCACTGCAACAAATAAGATAGTTAAGTAAGAAAAACTGGTTAGTATAAATACATAAATGGGAAAAGAAATAATATACATGTAAATTATCGTGACTAACTACTGAAGAAAACACAGTGAATTTAAATGAATACCAATTCAACATCAAATAATTTATGATTTAAAGTGCTATAAGTATATAATGATATATATATTATAATATTTATCATCAGTATAATATATATATATATTTATATAATATATATATATAATATATATAATATATATATATATATTTATATTATATGTATGTATGGGTGAGTGTACTAGGAGTAGTATATATACTATAATATAGTAAATATACTACTACTATATACTATATAACTATAATATATAATAAACTAATAATTTTATTAATGTTAGTACTTATAATTATAGATAATTATATTACCACACGGAATCACTAGTTATGTTTTAATGTAATATGCAGTTCATCATAGCTAGTCAATACGTATTAATATATATATATTAATATATTATAAGTTGCTTATAGGTATAGTTATACTATCTCTATTTATATATAACTTTAATAGTGATATTACTATTGTATTTAATATGACTATGCAGCTTTTATATAATTAGGTAAGTGTGTTAGCTAAGATAGTAATCATTTTATTTATATATGATTCGTATATATTATGTTATTTGTATTATATTAAGTATTATATAGGTTACCCGATAAAATTTTAGTATGAGATAGTATTTAGTCTTTATAATAATATTATTAAACTAAATTTAGTATATAATATAAGTTAAGATAATAATGTAAATAACCATTAAATATATTATTCTTCCTTTAAACCTAAAGTTAGCTTATTATTATTATTATTATTATTATGTATAGGACTAAATCTTCCTTTATTATGACTCAATGAGCAGAAAATTCTTCTAGGCGAATTAATGTATTATTTATTTATAGCAATATATGTTTATACAAGTAATATTTATTAGTTACATATGAATATAAAATTATATGTTATGGATAATTATGTAATACTTTATACTTTTCTTATACAACTTTTATTAATTTAAATATTGAAAATGAAATGTAGCCTTTTTCTCAAAACAATTGTAGAATCAATGTGCTTGTGGGAAAGTATTGTAATACAGTGGATAAACTTTTCATATATGATGTTAAGATTTATTAAAGGAAAATAATTTATTTTTTGATACTGGGTAAATATGCTTATTTATATATTGGAAAATTATTTCCTTCCTCAAAATGGAAAGTGTTTAATCTAACGATGTATAAAAATATAGTGCAACCATATCTTGAAAGGAAGATTGTAAACTAGCTCGTTATGAAAGTGTTTTGAACTTCTTCACCCCATAGATAACAATATGAAAATTTTTTAAGCTAATATAGCATCCTGTCTTTGTAATTTATTTTCACTCTGAGTACCAGCTTTGAATTTTCCTTCCTGAAAGCCTGCCCTCTTTTAACTTGTATCATAAAACGAGAACTACTCTGAACCTTCCAACTATGGTACTTTCTATGCCTTCTCTAAAAAAAATTTGAATTCATCCTAAGAAATAAAATTTGGGATCACAGATTGTCTGAATGTCTTCAGTATGGAGCGTTCTACTAGTGATGTTCGTTCTCTTCTCTCTGACTTTCTTCTATTTCTACATTTCTGTTAATCTTTGTTTGGCGGTAGTTATAAATAAAGCTTTCGATAATATCTTGCACAAAGCTTCAAATTATAATCTTTCTTTTTCCGGTACCAATCTTTTAATAACCATCTTTAATAACCATCTTTTTTCAATAACTGTCTTTTCGATTTTATTTCAAGTACTTTAATAGTGTCCATTATAGATGTCCACCAATCATCCTCTAAATTTATCAATAGTGATGTTTATCAGGGATCTGCTCTATTCTCTATTCTTCTTATACTTCATGGATGATTTTAGTCTGTCACTTCGTCAACTATCCACCCTTATTAAATCTACCTACCCTTTTATTACTCTTTTCATTGAGAATCATACCCTGCAAACGTTAATAAGAAATGTTATGAAAATGATCTTGAAACTACTGACCTATTTTAGCATGCATTAATTGGTGAAGAAAGAAGACCAGAGTTGTTTTCAATACCTCAAAATTTCAATTTCTTCATCTATTAACTCGGCATAATCTTCCACAAAACTTTCTGTGCAATACAGTAAAATTTTCTTCACACCCCAAAGTTGTTGCTTGTTCTTTTACAAGTTAGATCGTTCTCATTTCATTGGAATGGGGCTGGTCCTCTAACACAACACTTTGGCTCTCCTCAATTGTTTTTATCCTGTCGAAGTACTTTTTTTTTACAGATTACTACCGATCACGGGCTGGGCACTTTCGAAGGAGGGGCACCACTTTTGACTCTCTATTGGCATGCTGTTTTTTTTTTTTAGGACAAATCATTCAAAAGGTCGATCCACAGAGTCACATCCCTGTTTTACCAGCTTTCAGATTCCAAATATCATTTATTCTAAAGATAAAGTTGGAAAACTATTCTTTTTCCATTTCTCATCTCCCGTTCCTTGCATATTTTCAAACTACGTGCCCTTAGGGATGTCGGCCTTTATCTTGTATTTCCATAGTAAAATTTTAAATCTTTTAAAGAAGGGTAATTTCAAGACAAGATGTTGTTCCGCACTAAAAATTTTATTTTATTTCATGACTTTATATTATTTCTACATGCAATCCTGATTAAATTTCTACTGAAAAAAAATTTTCTCATTTAATGCAGGCTCCTTTTAGTAGTATCGAAATTGATATTGTAGTTTTAAGGAAATTCCTTGAATCAAATTTGTCAGGTTTCATTTATGTAACATTTGGATGTGAATGTAAGAGCACCCTTTAACTGTTGTTGCAGCTATTTTTAGCACAAACCCCAAAAAATTTTAAATAAATTTCTGTAACAATATTATTGTTAAACGGATTTATATTTTTCCCCTCATTAATCGACTAGAGGGAGATTTTTAGTGTCCCAATGACGAACAAGCGGATATTCGAGTTAAATTTTTTTAATCTTTTATAAAAAAAAAATTCCAATTAGTTGTCCATATCTTATCACAGCAAGTATTCCTAGAGAGAGAGAGAGAGAGAGAGAGAGAGAAGAGAGACGGAGAATTGAAGAGGAAGTGAGAGAGAAGAGAGAGAGAGACGATGAGAGAGAGAGAGAGAGGAGAGAGAGAGGAGGAGAGACGAGAGGAGAGAGAGAGAGAGATAGAGAGAGAGAGAGAGAGGAGAGAGAGAGAGGAAGAGAGAGAGAGAGAGAGAGAGAGAGAGAGAATCATAACCTGGTGACCAAAAATTTGGGAAGCGCACCCAAGGGTAAAAAGTAGCTTTCTTTCGGTCAGTGAACTTACATATGTTTAACAATCGTATAATCGTTACTTTTGTCTAATACTCGTATATTTAAGAACTTATTCTTTAAATATTTAAAATTTCAACGTTTTATAATTTTCGTATGAACTGAAAATTATCTGACGATACAAACATTAGCACTCCAGTAACAATTCTCAAAAATAAAAAAATGAAATAACTTTGTTGTTCATTGGCTTAAAGTCAGTAAGATACTACTGATTTTGCTGCATTATTCTCAGTCTTTTTTAGGAATATCACTGCTTCTCAAGGAGTAAAAATTTTTTGTCTAAATGTTTAGGTCTTTTACTTTAGGGAATCAATGTCATAACATTGAAGTGGTTGAATTTCGTTTATATTGGTAAAAGTCAGGCTTAGCGGTTCAGGTAAATAATTGTCAGTACAAGGCAAGGGTTCTCTGGAATATGTTCAAGTCAAGTACAAAGTACAAGTACTCTAAATTTGCTTAAGTACACAGTACAAGTAACAAGTACATGGTATCAGCTACAATACTTTATGAAAACTTGCATATGTATATAATATATATTATTATATATATTATAATATAATAATATATATATATATATAACTATATATATAATATATATAACTATATTAAATATCATATATATATATATATATATATTATAATATATATTATTATACTATATATATATATATTATAGTAATATATATATATATATCATATATATATATATATATATATATATATATTATATAATATATATATATATATATATTATTTATATATATATATTTATATATATAATTATTATAATATAATTATATAATATACTATATATATAATATAATATATATATATTTATATTATTATATATATATATTATATAATATATATATATATATATATATAATATATATATATATATATATATATATTTATATATATATATATATCTTCACTACTCCGTATCATCTCATCACCATCTCATCAATCCATCACATCATCTCATCCTCTCCATCTCATCAGTCAACCACATCTCTCCCAAGACTGGGGGTGGTTTGCGCAACATGCACCGGAACAGACAAGTAGTAAGAAGAATATGACACGAAGTCGAAAAAAAGCCCAGCCTTAACGCCCCTTTTATACCTTTTTGTGAGAACTCGCTCGAGTCAGAAAAAAACCTAGAGCTTCATGGGCCACGACGGGACCCACTCATATGGCATCTCGTCAATGTGAGGGTTCATCCTTGGCCCAGGTGAGCTACAACTATACCCCCTCACAAAACCCGCCCATTCACTCCTATTATGCCACTTTCTTCTCGCACTTGCCAAACTCACATTTCTCTCCTTCCAGGCATTTCCTCTGCTGACTCAATCCACTTTTTCTTCTGGTCTACCAGCCTCTTCATTCCCCACCACACCTCACACATAACATTCAGTTTAACCCCTAACGGACATCTATACTACACTTCAACAAACCAGAACATTCTCAACTTACTATTTATTCTATTTTCTCATTTATCCCTTTTTACACCACAAACCTCTTCAATACGTTCTTCCAATTTATCCAAAGTTCTTCTCACACCATAACACACCCCTAAGGAGTTGTCCCTCTGCAACACCAATTGTACTTTAGATCAATACCTCTTATCCCAGACCATAGTTCTCATACCTATACATTATCATTATTATTAACAAACATACCCTCATGTAAGACCCTAGCCGCACTCAAAGACTTAGTCTTTACTCACCAATTATTTAAATTGCACCACCCACCTAGTAGTAGTGTAGGGATTCTATTCAAAACAGTGGGTCAGGGTTCGACCCAAGATCGCGGGGTAGCGGGCGAGGTTCGAGCCGCGGGCCAGGTCTTAGTAGTGATATTTGGAATCCCCGGAGGGCTGTTCTTTTGGGGTACTTTTTCGCCCGGGGTTTTTTTTCTGTGGCCCTACCCTGGACGCTGGTCCCTGGGCTGTCCCAATTATCTATTGATTCGCCATGTACGTGAGAGTCCCGTTGTGATTATAACCTGACCACAATTGCTCATGTACTTTCACATTGAGCGTTTATTCACCCTACCCCCTTGAGTTCATCCCTACCCCCCTTTGTTCTCGTCACCATATACTTGGTGATGTGTTTACGGCCTAGCTAGCGCTGTGCTGCGCGGGCGTAGCCACGTACACGGGTTCATGTACCCGGCGTAGCCTAGGTTTAATTAAGATTGTGCGGTAGCCTCGTACATGGAAAGTATCTGAGATAAATTGTTCATGAAAGTTGCTGAGCACTTTCATGAAAGTAGCTGGGAGACTACTTCTATGAAGTAGGCTGACAGTACTGGCTTGGGTTCGGGTCACGTGCAGTCCAAAGCGAACGCGTCCGCCGGCACCGTAACCGACGTTGAGGCCCGCCCGCCTGGTGGCAATATTACGCACGCGCGAACGCAACAATATTTCGACGGGTTATAATTTAGTGCTCGGTTACATGTAATAATAAAAACTAGTGTTTGCTGGACGTGAGGACGTAAACAGGCGTTGCCTGCCAGGGAGGGGTCCTTCCTCTCACCCTCCTGGCGCCAGTCTTTATCTTTACGTATATATACGGGTACTTAAAAACGTGTTTGTTACTACCCCTAAGGACGTAAAGACGATGCGCAAGCTGCGTGTGCGTGAGGGGGTCCCCCATCCCCACATCTGTGCGCTCACGTTCCTTTACGTCCTTAGTCCTTACGTTTTATGTCTTTATGTCACCAACATCAGTTTTTTTTTAATTAAACATGGATGTAAACTTTAACAGTGAGCATTTGAAGAGTATGGATGTGGGTAAATTCATGTTCCGTAGTCCGGCGACATGTCTGGTAACAGGTCCTACAGGATGTGGGAAAACCTTTTCTGTTTTTGAATATATGAAGAGACGGAATTTTTGAAGCAGCGGCCCTCACAGATAATATTGGTCGTCATATAATGTTTACCAGACGAAAAATCTTCACACGATTAATAAGACTTTGTAATTCCAGTTCCATGAAGAATGATACAGCATGTCAAAATCACTGGAATGATGTAAGTCATAAAATCATGTATATAGATTGATTTAATGCATAAATTGAACGAGGACATAGCTGAAACGTTTACAGTATATTTCACATCATTTAAATACTCTGTATTTTTCATTACACAGAATCTTCTTCAGTCCTCGAATAAATACATGAGGATGTATCTGATTAAACACTCAAATCTGATCCTGTTCGGTCAAGAAGAGATATGAGTCAGATCAAATGTATTAGGTACCTCTGATGTTTCCCTATCGAGGAGGGAAGTTTCTGAAAGCCTAAATATAAAGAACGTTACATCTGTCTCACACGGCTTACTTTAATGTGCGAACTTCATTCCTTAAAAAACACATTAAGAGTATCTACTCCGCACCACTTCTACCTCACGGAAATAGACATCTTGTATACATTCCTGAATAATGAGGTACTCTAGTTTGTTAAGTACCTACCTCTTATAAAAAATTTCTATAAAGCTGAAACAGACTGAAAGAAACGAATCAAACTAATCAGGAGGACGAGCAATATTATCCGTGTGTATGTGACAGTCTGTTTAAACCTTATAAAGGAAATGTTCCTTTAAACAGAACTCAGAAGGTAAGCTACGTTGGCATAGAAACATCATTAAAAAACTGCCCTAACGTGAAAATCCTAAGAAATAAAAAGAGTTCTGCCAGAAGGAGGTTGGTGTATTCCTACCCGTCCTCTTTCGTCATAGCTCCTATTGATATCCAAGTGGATTGCTCAATAATGAAAGAAGGTGGCTGTATTGCCATACAACGAGTATGAGAGAATGAAGTAACTTAATAATGAATAATACAGCCCATAGAGACTAAATTACCTAATCACACAAAGACTTGCCCCTTCAATGTAACGCACTCTCCACACCAATTCATCAACAGTACTCGCCCCACGGACTCCCCATCTTCAGACGAAATTGTGTCCATCCAGCACGTCTTCCTCAAAGTTTATACGACCTAAAAGTTCGATCAGATAACACACAGAAAGAAGTGTTATAGCAATATTAAATTCGGACATTCAACCATTCATGAAAACGCCTGCTTATATCAAGACAGCTGTTGCAAAAAATTAATTAAATCTTAAAAAAATGTAATCTACGTGTACCCTTAGATAATTCGAATCAGGATAACTGATTCAAATCTATCAATGGATGTTAAACCTGAAGTGGAGAGATATTTTTTAAAAATTCCTAACGGAAAGTTTACCACTTAAGAGTCGTAAACCAGGACTAGCTCTATATAATATTTAAAAAGATTTCGTGGAATGAATTAGGACAGATCATCATCGCATGATGAACATGTTTTTTATCTAAAGGCATCAATTATTTGGGATTTCGCAGTGATCTCTCGCGTGACTGGGAAGAAGCACCTGTAAAGGGCTGGTCTACATCAACGAGGAGCTCCAGACATTTAATTTTCCGCGCAGTTTCAATCTTGATACGCGTAGATAGCATACTTAGGATGATATTCCCAAGACACCCGAGACCCGATTAAGTCCTTCAGGGTTATCTTACGCTTAGACTACATTTAAGCGAGTTCATCGGGGATTAGATAGAAAACATTTACACTAAACCCTAAATGGCATTTAACTTGTGATTGACTCATATGATTATTTACATATAACATTTTATATATATATAACATACTATATTATATATTATAATTATATATATATATATATATATATTAATAATATATATATATATATACTATATAAATAACTTATATATAATAGTTTGTTTATTTGGTTGTGATTTAAATAAATCAACATTTTAATAATTTTTTTACTTATATCTCATATATATATATAATATACTATTTATAATATATATAATATATTATATACTATATACTATATATATATATATATATATATATATACTATATATATATATATATATATATATATACTATACTAATATATCTATAACTATGGCATTAATACACTGAATCAGTATCATATGAGAGACCAAGGCGCTGGTTGATAGCATTATTACTGTGTGAAGAACCTAATCAGTTTTGGTGGATTCAGTAGCATTTCCTTTCAAAATTTCAGGTATAGACAAAAAAGAACTGAAAGAAACTTATGGGGTAAAGAGGCGTTCATCTACATAAAACGTTCGCGACGAAAATTTTGCTCACCAGGGACAAACCATAGCACCACCTCGATAACTAGTATTGGACAGCTTAGATTTAGACACTGAAATGATTTCAAATACAGTTCTCTATAACGATGGCATACCAATTACATACTTCTTACACTATACTCCGAATGTAATTACTCTACATGTACTTGATGGTGAAGGCCTTAAAAGACAAAGCATCCAGACCAGTGGCGACAGCCGTTATGAAATTAATACAGCGGACGATAATAGAATCCTAAATTGGTATGCACAAGTAGAGGGAGCGAATTATCTTGGAGAGAGTTTCAAGAATTTATTATCGAATACGACTATTGGTTATGATATAACATATTCTCCGCTAATAAGCGGCATTTGTAGAAGAGTCACAGCGTACGATTCAAAGACGCATGCAGTCGATTACTTTACGAAGAGGAATACTTTTAGATTATATTGACATTCCTGGGATATCTAGACTTATCTCTCTAGACAGATCTTCTCCACTAGAATATAAAGGGCAACTCTTTAGAACTGTTAAAGAACTAAAACAAACGTTACAGGTGGAAGCCAGAAGTATGTAAACATTAAAGATTAAATCGGGAATTAAGTGACATGATTATGTCAAGGGTGTCTAGATCTAGATCGAGCGTTTTTCAGAAAAGGATACAGGAAGCTGAGCATTGATAAGCAGAAGTTTTTAAAGTAGATAGTATAAGGGATTTCCTGCCGAAGGATTAAAATGTATACCTTCTCAAAGACTTAGATGGGAGCCCATAAAAAGGAGGATTTTAAGTAAACAACGAATACAGAAAATCATACGATCGATCCTGAGAGTAACTGTAATATAAAATAGAAAAATATTAGGAATCAAGCGCATAGAGGTCAGAAATAAACAGTTATCGGTGAAATGCGGTGGTGGTACCCGCTGAAATAAATTTCAATTCATATATTAAAAGCGTAAATTGAGAACATCTTAAATCATAGTTACAAGTAATCGATAGGACAGGCTAGATCATTCTATTCTAACTCTACCATCTTCAGCGTAATCGCTGGATTCTACATCGTGATAATTACAACTATCGGATTTCACTTCAGACAATTAATGAACCTCTAACTTGATTGAAGCAAGAAAATGTAAATGAGCTGGTTTAAGTGAATAATTCTGAGACTCTGCTCAATTACATATCCAGAGTCACAGTCAGCTTTTATAATATTTAGAAGCCTTGAATATGTTAAAAATGTATTAAACTTCAAACCGGGCAGACAGAACATTACTCGAGCATGTGACGAAAAAATATTTCTCCTGAACTCAACGCTATTCAAATAAATTCGCAGTCCTTTTACAATTCAGTTTACTGCATGATGTCATGCCTTAAACAACACAATTTGAAACGAGTCAGTTATTGTAACGATTTAGCTTAGTTTCTGTTAATACAAGCCACGATAACCAGACGTAACGTGTTAATGACCTAAAAATCTCAAACTCTTGGTGAAGCCTCCGACCGGATAAGCAAGCTTTATTTTATTTTCCTCCAGGCAGCCTCGGTGTCATACATGTCCATTATCGCATTGTCAAGACTCAATACTGAGAAATACACACATAACCATCTCTAATAACCTATATCGTTATATACCACCGATGGAAGAGTATGTCTCAAAAAATGACACCGACGACGTTCAATTAACATTTTGTATGCATGCTTCTAAGCATGTTTCACAATCGGGCGATGGCATACATTCTACACGATATAGATTGAACAATCAGTATGTTTGGAAACACTAAAGCCCCTTTATTGCAGGGTGGTTCATTCCCTAAAAATGGCAAGAAAGTTACTAAACTTTCCCAAATGCTACATTACTAACTCTGAGGCGCTAAAGTTTGGTTCCAGAACTGTACCTAGTGAATAAAGGACGTGGAAGGAAAGAGCAATCATCAAAACACTTACAGCTGCCGGGACCCTGTTGCTCGTAAAGTTACACTTAGAAAACGACAGCAGCCGTATAAGTACAATATGTGAATTTATTAAACACAGACGTTGCGAATCTCTCTATGCATATAGAAAAACTTCGAAGAACATAGTAAAGGGAGTGCAGATTAATATACAGGAAGGTTAACAGAAAAGGATAATTTTTTCACAACCTTATCTTATCAGGTGCAAACGATAGTATAAAACCAGAAGTCTCCTGATATGTAATTACGGTGATGAGTTTGCTTTATAGGATCGAAGATAAGCAGTGGGATATGCGTTGCGGTCATGGATTTATTTCGAAAATCTACTGGAGACGCGATTTGCCTAACTATTTAGCCAGAAGGACGGCAGAACGTCATATAGGTGAAAATGCTAATAAGAACGGGGAAATGACACATATACCAGATAATAATGGCAGGCGGATTAATCACGTACGATCCATAAAAAAAGACGGCCAATGCTTGTGTTCTGATGAGATGTGGACGACGTCAAGCGCAAAATTAGGCGTAAGATGATGGGTCAAGGCAAAGGACTTAAGAAAATTACAGCTAAGAAAAAAGTTTAAAGTAAAAAGACCTCTAAAGGAAAATGCCATTGATTATGTAATTGCTATTAATTTACTACTCGCATGTGGGGACCTGTCTGATATATATAAGGAAATGCTTTAGCCATACGCTGATTCATTATAAGAGTTGAAGTTCTCTCACACAGATGCATCCTACATCCTTCTAGGACTTGACGTTGTTAAGAGCGACATTAGACCTCTTTCTCGATTGGTCCCACCCAGATTAGTGTAAGCTGGCCAACATTCATTCAAGTATCTAACCCCAATCACTCAATACCAACATGATTGTGAAAGATAGAAGTTTCCGTTATTGATTAACATCGTACAAGTATATGGACACAATGTTTTGTGTTTTTATTATTTAAAAAACAAATGCAAAACCATGATCCTCACAGATTTACTATCCTGGCCGACGACCACTTTTGTGTTCACTGCATCAAAATTAAATATTGCAGAATATCGTTTTAACAGATTGAGTCTAACCTCACAAATTCACCTAGGCGGAGCGTCAGCAGCGCATCTACTTATAGAAGTTATATAGAAACATTTATTAAAATTATTCTGCGATGACGCCAAACAATCTTCATCTCCAATCTGTGGTCTTTTATAGCCCAAGGATGTAACCACCCATCAAGCTAGGGCGGCACTAAATACACATCCAAACACATGATCTTTACCGGTCCGTTTGAATCGGTGATACTTCCTCTCAGAAGACTATATTCTTCCACCTCAAGCGTGATCCACGAATCGATTTACCGAATCAGGTTTTTCTAATTTTACGCTTTAAAAAAAGCAACCGCATCGGCTCGGTATGTCCAGACTATTCAAATACATTCGTTAGAGGGACCTTCGTTGTCTAGGAAAGTGTGAATTATACAGGACATTTGGAAAGGACGGAAAAATCACTCATTAACCCATAAGCTAGGATTATCCCGAAGGCGAAAACTGAGCTATATAACTTTTACACCCAGGATTGACGCAGGTAGTCAATACAACATTGTGACACGAATTCCTCCCCGCCCCAGAAGAGTCATAATAAGGGATTTTTGGTTAAAAATGAAGGAATCACTCCTTTACAATCAAAGTTTACCCTATATTTTTCATTCTTTGGAACCCTTGCCTTGTCCTGTTGGGACAATGCCTGCCTAACTGCCTGCGGTCTTGACCCTGCCTGACTGTTCTGCGGCAGTTGACTGCTTTCATTTGCCTGTGTCTGCACATCCTGAGCTCCCTACTGCCGTGCGCCTGCGCTGCGACTTAATTTTGACCCCTCCTAACCTGCTTGTGCCTACTTCCCCTGCCTGCCAATGTTCTCTGCCTGTCATCGTTGCTTATCGGCGTACATGTTTTCTATAACCGCTGCCTGCCTGCCCTGCTCTTCCAGCTAATAGCAATAACATACATAAATCCCACTCTCTTTACTTATTTCGTGGGGACACTTTTTTCATTGTCTCCCATTTATTACGATAAATAAACAAAAGCATCCTCTGAACTCTGGACTTTCTAGCACAAGTTCGTATGGAAAGAAAAATGATACCTGGAGTTTTAATTTATCTTTAAAGATACTTGAATCGAATAATAAAAATTAAAGAAAGATAAGATAACCCGTCAATTATAGCGGTTGAAAAAAGAAGGCGTATTAAAAGTAGCGTCATGAAAATTCAAACAATAACGATAAGTCTTTTTTTATGAAACGTATATATAATAGTATTAACAGCTATAGACATAGAAGGTAATGCTCAGTTCTATTTAATGCTAGTCATCTCTTATTTCAAATGGAACTGCCCTGAACGGTAGACCTGTCGTTAACCTCATCTTTTC